>CAXKVY010014782.1:0-17148 GCA_964058915.1 Tetropium fuscum | reverse complement strand
CACCGATGGTCATATTTCCCTACAAGCGGATTCCTAAAGAACTGGCACTAACAGTACCGGAAGGTTGGGGAATCGGACGTTCAGACAAGGGATGGATGACAGCAGCTACTTTTTATGAATATGTGGCTAATATATTCTACAAGTGGCTGGTTGCAACAGGAACGCCATTTCCTGTTATTTTGTTCATTGATGGTCACAAATCACATTACAGCATTGAGTTGTATGACTTTTGTATAAGGGTAAAAATTATTTTGTATTGTTTACACCCCAATTCAACGCACATTCTTCAACCATGTGATGTAGCCATTTTTCGTCCCCTAAAAGTAGAATGGAGAAAAGTTTGCCAGATGCACAAGCAACGTAGTAGTTCTTCAATAACGAAGTATAATTTTTGCCCTTTATTCAAAGAAGCATTCGAAAAGTCCTCACAAACTGGAACAATTACTAATGGATTTAAAACCTGCGGCCTGTTTCCCCTAGATCCGGAAAAAGTAGATTACTCCAAATGTATATCATCCAGGCGGAATGAAATTTTCTCAAAGAGAGTAGAGAACGACGTCATAACTGCTGGGGACTATGCAGCATGTCTAAAAGTTGTAAACCACTTTCTGGGAAAGGAGCAAGTAGTCACATTTAATGAACGATTTAATAATAAACTTGAATCGGAAGACCCTATTTATTGCTTGTGGAAATCCTGCAAAAATAACTTGCCTACAATCGAAAATCTCCTTTCTGCAGAAACTATTACTACTAATGAAGTTAACATAAACCTAACTGAACAGCTACTGGATACCTTACCTGTAGAAATCGACGGAGTTTTATATCAACCTTTAAACAATTCCTCCTTTGAACTTGAAAACGAGAAATTAGATACTAATCAGCCAATAGTCTCTGAATACGATGCAATTGAAAGTGATTTCCCCACATTATCGAATGAAGATACCATTCGGGTAGATGAGCAAACGGAGATAGCATTAGACAAATTGCATGGAGAAGAGAATAACAACAATATCAAACTTCAATGTATCGAAATACTTAAATCTATACTCGACTCAGTTTTTAACACAATTGCAAAAAAACATGAAAAGTCAAATGATGACACACCAAATACCGCATCGAATATAAATATAATCTCCAATATTGTTATTACGGTAGCAGAGGATAAAAAAAATTTGAGAGATGAAGAGATTTGGCGCAAGCATTTACATTGGCCACAACAGCAGAGTGAAGTAAATCGAAAACGTAAAAGAAATACCCAAAAAATGCCATACGCCATTACTTCCAAAGGGTGGTTGGAATATTATCAAAATCAGGCCAATGATAAAAAAGAAAAGGAAGAACAAAAAATAAGGAAAAAACTGGAGAGAGAAGAAAAAAAAATTGCTACTCAACAAAAGAAGGTGAAGACTAGAAAACGGAAAGTAAATATAGAAGCATTATCAAATGAAAATCAAAACACGGCAGAAAATAATGTCACCAATGAAACTAAAAGACAAAAACCAACTAATTTGGTTTCATCAGATGTAATAGACGTTGAAAAAATGAAAAGTGTTTCAGGCAAAATTTTACTAGTGGAGAATGCAAAAACCGAAATAACTTTAGTTGACACTTTCAATATAGGAGATTATGTTGTATGTTTATATGAAAATCAACAATATCCAGGACTAATAACAGCAACTGGTTATCAAGAATATGAAGTCTCTGTTATGGAACAAGTTTCAAATACCGAATGGAAGTGGCCAAAACGTATCGATAAAATATGGTACAAACGAGAACAAATATTAAAAAAAATTTCTGAACCTCAACCTTCCAAAAATCGTGGAGTTTATGTAGTAGAAATGTAGACAAACTTAGCTATAAGTAAATTGCAATTTTGTCTGTTTTCATTTCTGATTAGCTATAAGTATTTTGTATTATTTTTATAATAAAACCATTACTGTTCATTTACTGGTTCCTTAGTGTTCATTAACTAATTTTTTTTGTTCATTTACTGGATTTTAAGTTTTTTTTGGGGAAAAGTTTTTCTATTGTTGGATAATGTTTTTAGTATGCAATATGAAATACATTAGGAATATTTTAACATATTGAAGTTCCTGAAAAAAAATAATTGACAATAATGCGATAAAAAATCAGCCGATGCCTGTAGTTTGAAGTGCAGAAATATCTTAATTGTTCATTTACTGGCTCATTCACCCTAAGTAAAAAAAAGGTTTTTTTACCTATTTTTATTTTGTAGTTTTTTTTAGTTCCACTGTCCACTTCCTGTCTCCATCATCAAACCCTTGTCATCAAGTATAATGTATGGGACTCGTTAAAAGCAACCAAATCAGCCCAGTAACCTTAAACAACCCCAAGTACCAAGTTTGAGACAAATCGCTTCATAAATTCGATAGTCCGCCATTTTGGATTCGCCATTTTAATTTCATATGTTTGAGTAAAAAATTGTACTGAGTGAACTTAAACACCGCAGAGTTTCAAGTTTGAGACAAATCGGTTCATAAAAAGGATATTCCGCCATTTTGGTTCCGCCATTTTGTTTCCGTCATTTTGATTTTTATTAGGTGTGAGTCAAAAATTGTATTGAGTGACCTTAAACACCGCAAAGTTTCAGACAGTTTGAGACAAATCGGTTCATTAATAGAAAAGTCCGCCATTTTGGATCCGCCATTTTTATTTTAAATTGTATTGTCACCGGAACCTTGTATTGTATTGTATACACCTACCAAAGGGAAATAGTTGAAAAAGCTGTTGCAAGATTTGAAACAAACATGTAAACAAACAAATAAAACAAACAAAATCAAGCTAAATTAATAAAAACGTTTAAAAAGCCCATATTTCGTTTAACAAATTCGGTGAGAAACTCATTGGATTTGAAGCTATACCTACAAGAAATTGCCTACAAATCTGATCATCCAAAGGGATATTTCTGAAAACCAAAATCATGTAAATGGATTTTATGAAAAGTTACTACTAAACATATTACATTATTTGCTATTTGCTATATCGTGCGGTCCAAATGTTTACGATTCACACAGACGCAATGGCAACTGCTATGTAAAATCGTCGGCAATTTTATGTACTACTACCGATTCCTAGATGGAGCTACCTACCCGAGCTAGTGCAAACAACTTATAAATAATATGCCCTAAAAATGAGATGATATAAGATGAAGGCTCTCGCAGCCGCAACCCATTTTTGATGGTTGCTCGGGTATTGCCACATTGAAATATTTTTTCAGAACGCGAGTCGCCATCTCGAATGAAAAGTCCAAAATACACATTTACATAATAACTCTCTAACGTTGCGTTATATGAGAAAACATATAAGAGTCGTTAAGGTATAACTTTTTTGTATTTATACCTTTCTTGTAAGTTCAACAGGGACTGAGACTCACTGAGATACAGTCGAGGAAAGATACAACGAATATAACGAAATATGCAGGAGATATACAGATATAATGAAATTTAAGATTTTACTCCGAAAAATCTCAACGGCGAAACTTTGTTTTCGGTAAATTTTGCAAATAACCAAATCAGATATTTTGTGTAATATATTAATACTATAGTAACTATAATATTAATAATCATATGTAATAATTGAGTTTATCAATAGATATTATTAGTAGTGGAGACCGGGGCTAGTTTCCACAATTTTATTTCAGGTCTTGTACACTATGTACACCTGTGTAACACTCCGTTAAATTTATTTAAATCAAAACGACTCTAAATAGCCAGTTGGTATTTAGGAATATTTATATTTTTTTGAAATTCAAAGTAAATAAGATAAAACTTTCTATGTACACAAATAACAAATCCATCAAATTATCAGAAATAAATTCATAGGTATCCCATTCTTATAGACTTCTAAATACATTATACCTACGGATAAACGGATATATAAGCAGTTTAACTTCTTAGCAAAAGTGTTTGTCACAATAGGAAATACAATTCATTTTGTAACTTCCTCTGATACGTAGTTTTCTTTACTGATATAAAACCACATACATTTCTATAGAATATTGATTGATAAGTACCTATTTACAACTGCAATTAAATCATCCAGTGCATTACTGTATTACAAAAATGACATATTCACACATTAATAGATAAAAATTGAAAAATAATAACATATATAAAGTTTGAAAAGTCTACGTGAATATATTTAGGCGAAAGTTGTAGTAATATCATTTTACAAAAGAAAAAACTAATTAGAAGAAATAACATACATAACTAAAATACTTACCTTAAACTTAAAGAAATTCGGAAGTAGGTAGTTTACATTACTTTAACATAGAAATATTATAATACCTTCCTCTTCCCTAAATTTACCATCCCACCATAAAATTATAAAAATAAAAATGTTTTTCCAGCCTGCTAGATATTTTTAAACTTTGGAACTCGCGTTTCTGTTTAAGATCCTCGGACACGTCTATTTTTATTTGTAATTCCGCTTATATTTATGTATCATCGATCGATAAATATATATATATATATATATATATATATATATATATATATATATATATATATATATATATATATATATATATATATATTGAGAAAAAGGAAAATACAGAACCTAAATCAAATACCTCAAATTAAAATTAAATTACATTAAGTAGCCTACAACTAACGAACAGACTATTGTATAAGCCCAAACAAACACTTGCCTATGACCAACGAACAGAATATAGCGGAACGCCAACCAGCTACGCGCATGATTGATCAAAACCTAATATCGTTATAACTAAATAATTAATAGCCACAAAAATCTGTTTCAAGTGAAATTACAGCAGACAAATCACAATAATAATTATAAAATATTAATCACTAATAAACTGTGTCGAAATTAAAGGATTAATACAAAAGCATAAGTGTAAATAGTTGGCTCGCGAGTTTTAGCTAGGAAGCAAAATGAAAATGTAGAGGGAACGCGTCACACAGAAAGTGAAGTTACACGACAGAAATTGAATTTGACTATATGATAGTATTCAGAATTCAAAATTATATAATGTGATAATCAAAGTGTAATAGTTTTAAATGAAATTAAATATTATGAAATAATCTGATTGGCCAGATCAAAATAACAGAACAAGAAAGAAGTAGGTAACCAGGAAGTGGTATTTGTTTTTCATTACTGTACATCCGCAGAAACTACAGACATTATGAAGAGTCTAGTTACGGCGTTCATAGAATTTATTATAAAATAATTAAAAACTTAAAGTAATAATTATTAATTTGTGCTAAATAAGCAATAATACCAGTATAAAGGCGTTCATAGAAGCAACAGCCACGAATTTAAAAAAAGTATTATAAAATAATTGCAAATTTAAAGTAACAATTGTTAATTTTGCGATAATAAGCGATCATAGCAGTGTAAATGGTCTAGAAGCAGAAAAACTGCATGGATAAGTGTTTAAGTTATTTTACAAGTAAGAAGGAAAAAGCTTAGTACCGTCCCAGGCCAATAGAAGAAATTTGCGATCAATATCAAACAAGAAAAGGAAACAATTTTTAACAGTAAATAAAGTCCCAAGGCGCGAGCCCAGCGAAGGCCGTTAGCAGTTCAGCGACATATATATATATATATATATATATATATATATATATATATATATATATATATATATATATATATATATATATATATATATATATATATATATATATATATATATATATATATATATATATATATATATATATATATATATATATATATATATATATATATATATATATATATATATATATATACATATATATATATATATATATATATATATATATATATATATATATATATATATATATATATATATATATATATATATATATATATATATATATATATATATATATATATATATATATATATATATATATATATATATATATATATATATATATATATATATATATATATATATATATATATATATATATATATATATATATATATATATATATATATAATTATTTTGAAAATGCGATCGTTAGGGAAGTCGTTTAAAATACATTGAATACGCACTTTGTATAGACGCCAATTTAAAGACGACACACCCGTTTTACCGACCAATCAAATAATAGAGCCGGCACATGCCTGCCTTCATAACATATTGATCTTTAAATAACATAACCTGTTGTCTTTAGAATGAACTATATCCTTGGCATTTACAGAGTTTAAGAGTAATTAAATGTCGACCCATTGAGAGAATATATATACAGCAATATATATCATAGCAATTTTGCGCAAAATTATGAAATACTCACATTCCAAATCTCACGTGACTGTGACGTCACGATACGTTTCAGATTTTTAAGGACACTCGAAGGACACTTGCCGGCATTTCCATCCTAGGGTTTTCCAGATGTAAGTTACGTGCTATTTTCCTAGTACTGTGATTGAACAAAAATCTCGGAAATTCTTTAATAGTGAAAAATAAATAAAGCAGGTATGTACCTACCTGCATATATATTATATAATGAGTCCAATTAATAAAACCCCGCCGCATTTGTTTATAAACCAAAATGCTCATATTTGTTTATTTTGATATCAAATCTATCATGTGGTTTACTTCATTATTATAATGTAATGCTTCCCTCAACTTTTATATTTACTACGTTTTATTTATTACTAATAACATTATATAGTTGTATTTCAATCAACGATCTTAGTTCAACAATCAACAATCTTTCCTGTAAAATATTTTTGTAATATCTTTTTAATTTTTTTATAGTGTTAACATATTTAATTATAACATTCAATATACTTAATACCTACGCACTTACTTAAATTATAACATTCAGCGATTATATTTAGTTCTCCATAGTATAGTTAGGAGTATTAATTACCTAACTATAGTTAGAAAATAATGTTTTTAAATACAGTAAAGTAAAACGTATCTATAATAAATATCTTAAAATTTATATGACTCATAACCTATAACAATACCTATAAACAATATTATTATGATGATATCTACAGGGACTATATACAGGGTATTTCAAACTCGATGGCCTACTAGACTAAGCTGGAAAACAGAACATTTTTTCTTTCTGAAAATTTGGTACCATAAATAGGTGTCATAGTTCTAAATTTTATTTAATATTTTCAACCTCCTGTTACCTCTGGTGTAACCGCGGAACATCCCATTAACATTATTACATTTCTGGATACTGCATTAAAATCTGAGTAACTTTCATTAAGCATGTCCTATCCCTATTTCCTACCGTTCTTGAGATATTAATTAATTATTTTGTCATATTTTTTTATCAAAACTGCAGAAACAACAGAAAATTAACAGAAAATTAAATACCTATCACAATTATTGTGTACTGATATGAAAAGCTCAAATATTAACATTATTTAAGCAAATGGTGGTAATTTTAACATATCTCTCACAGGTCTTAAAAATATGTTACTATTGACAACTTTTAAAAATAACTATGTCACTTTTTTAAATGGAATACCCCATATATGATCAACCCTTATATAATATTATTAAAAACACCGGATCTATCCATAAAAGGTGTTTTATACCTATTTTCAGTGATTTCATAGTTATAAGCATTTTTACTGGAAATAAGTGTCGTTATATTTCAATAACTTTAAAAATAACAGTAGCTGTGTGCCAGGAGTCCATAACGGTTTGACAGAATAGATATTTTGTGGTATAATCACTCTGAAATTTATTAAATATTTTATTAAAATGGGTACTTATATACTATATAACTTAATAACTATTTTGTATAAAATGTTCAGTAAATTCTCTTAAATATATGCCTATTCATATCCATATCAATATTAATATGGTGTATTATTAGTACAGCATGGTTCATAGATGTACCTAGTCTTAAAAAGGTGAAAGAACACCGACAATAATTTTATAATGAACTTATTTAGGACAAGTAAACAGATGAAAAAAATATGTGTTTACAAACTATACATTTTGTGGCCTGGTGAAATAATTGTCTTCTTAACATTTGTGTGTTCTCTATATTTTATTTATACAAGAAAATTTGTTACTTGATACGTTATATTCATAATGTGTATTTTGTTTATGCTGCAGACAAAATGGAATCAGAGGTGAGGAAACTAAATATATTTTATTTCAGTATGTATGTATGTATGTATGTATGTATGTATGTATGTATGTATGTATGTATGTATGTATGTATGTATGTATGTATGTATGTATGTATGTATGTATGTATGTATGTATGTATGTATGTATGTATGTATGTATGTATGTATGTATGTATGTATGTATGTATGTATGTATGTATGTATGTATGTATGTATGTATGTATGTATGTATGTATGTATGTATGTATGTATGTATGTATGTATGTATGTATGTATGTATGTATGTATGTATGTATGTATGTATGTATGTATGTATGTATGTATGTATGTATGTATGTATGTATGTATGTATGTATGTATGTATGTATGTATGTATGTATGTATGTATGTATGTATGTATGTATGTATGTATGTATGTATGTATGTATGTATGTATGTATGTATGTATGTATGTATGTATGTATGTATGTATGTATGTATGTATGTATGTATGTATGTATGTATGTATGTATGTATGTATGTATGTATGTATGTATGTATGTATGTATGTATGTATGTATGTATGTATGTATGTATGTATGTATGTATGTATGTATGTATGTATGTATGTATGTATGTATGTATGTATGTATGTATGTATGTATGTATGTATGTATGTATGTATGTATGTATGTATGTATGTATGTATGTATGTATGTATGTATGTATGTATGTATGTATGTATGTATGTATGTATGTATGTATGTATGTATGTATGTATGTATGTATGTATGTATGTATGTATGTATGTATGTATGTATGTATGTATGTATGTATGTATGTATGTATGTATGTATGTATGTATGTATGTATGTATGTATGTATGTATGTATGTATGTATGTATGTATGTATGTATGTATGTATGTATGTATGTATGTATGTATGTATGTATGTATGTATGTATGTATGTATGTATGTATGTATGTATGTATGTATGTATGTATGTATGTATGTATGTATGTATGTATGTATGTATGTATGTATGTATGTATGTATGTATGTATGTATGTATGTATGTATGTATGTATGTATGTATGTATGTATGTATGTATGTATGTATGTATGTATGTATGTATGTATGTATGTATGTATGTATGTATGTATGTATGTATGTATGTATGTATGTATGTATGAATGAATGCATGCATGGATGCATGCATGGATGCATGCATGCATGGATGCATGGATGCATGGATGCATGTATGTATGTATGTATGTATGTATGTATGTATGTATGTATGTATGTATGTATGTATGTATGTATGTAAGTGTGTATGTATGTATGTATGTATGTATGTATGTATGTAGGTATGTAAGTAGGTACGTACGTACGTATGTAGGTACGTACGTACGTATGTATGTATGTATGTATGTATGAATGTATTTATATATATATATATATATATATATATATATATATATATATATATATATATATATATATATATATATATATACATTTATATATAAGTACAGGAGCCCTACGAGGTACAGACGGCGTTGTAGTTATGTTTCTAAATGTAAAAATATGTTTACTATCAGACACTTTTAGACTTTTATAGTTCATGTAGTGTCTCGTTTTAGTGTCTCGAAGGCGCCCACTGTAGCTACATAGGTATATGTATAAACTAAACCTAAAATAAAGTAGATAGGTGTGTTAGGAACAACAATATTTCGAGTTTTGAGAACTTTTCGGTTGAGGATTTTGACCAAGGAATAGACCCATCTTTTACCTGTTTTGTAATGGCAGCGCGATCAATTCTGGTCTTGCAGCATACAGGGTGTGAATTTAATTAAGACCCAGCAAAACAGTTTCACGCGATAATTTTAATATCAAACCCTACGATTTGATTTTTATTTAGCAATTTGGATGTCTCAGGAAGACTTCAATCAAAAATGAGTTATTGTCAACAAGAGATTATAAGTCATCAGAGACGAAGCTTTACCGTAGTTGTCATTGACGTTTAAAAAATCATTTGAAGAAAATGCAATAAATGTGGTAGAAAATTGTTTATTTTTCTACCACTTTTATTAAAATGTCGTGAAGATAGTAAACGTGTTGATGTGTTTAATAGGTATGTCGAAGGAAGACTGAATACAAATGAACACGTTCTCGCGTAATAGATCAAGTATTTTTTGCCAAAACGAATATCGAAGATGGCCGACATTTTTACCATTTATGGTCCGAATCGACTCAAAATCTTTATATTAGGAATTTTGGAGAATTTTATATCAAAACAAATATTCAAGATGGCGGCCATTTTTCCATATATGTTTTGATTCGACTTAAAATCGGTATCTCTGGAATTTCAGGGTAACATATCAAATTTTTTTGTCGAAATAAATAATCAAGCTGGATCTAAAATGGCGAACACTTTTGTGCACACCATTTGCTATTTTGTGGCGCTCTTACTTCGGTGTGGTATTTCCTTCGGGCGCCAGCCTGTGATTTATCGTATAGGTACCACGTTTCCTATATCTACTACTTCCTATATAAACGTTTCCTACATGTATACTACTAAGGTAGATAAATAGCATAAAGGTAATAAAGAAAGAGAAACCTATTTCTGTTACATATATCTACCTTACTATCCTTTCGTTAAGGTCAAAGGACATGAATATGTATATTATTTACATATTAAAATTTGTTTCAATTGAAGTAATTTACTTTTATATTATATTTAAGTCCTGAATTATTTTCCAACTTTAGTATCTAGCTATTAGTAGGTAGCTACTAAATTTTCTAATTACCTATCTTCTCTGATATCTGATAATTAAAAACAAATATGTTCTTTAATGCACGCAGACCAAGGAATTGGAGGATAAAAATGAAAATAATCCTTCTCACGCTTCCACAACAGCATCTATTACCTCAAAATTAGATTTGGTAAGTCATTCACTCTATTAATAAATGTACTTATATCATTTTCACCGTTTATGTAGAAATGCCATATTAGTATTATTCTTTAAATAGGTACGATGACATATATTGTAGTATGTCCATCGTATTATCTTTGTTAGTCGAGAATACATTTTTCAAATGTAAATCGGTTTTGCTTAGGCACGCCACATCTCTAATTTTATGTCAGTGTTTGTTGTATCCAATAAAAGCTACACATAGCCATAATTAAATCGCTTAATTTCTTTTTATGAGTGAAATAAATGCTAAATAAAAACGGCGATATTAAGGAGGCTATAAAACGCTCCATGAGCGAGGCTACGTACGGGTGACGTCAGATAAAGGCTATGACGTTATTCGACGTTCCATAAAGGATTGAACGCCAGGGAACCCGTGTTTACAATGTGATTTATGTCATTTATCAATTCAAATCAATTCAGTTTTGCTTTGTTTGTTGTGCGAGTTAGTAATGAATTTAAGCGGTGCTTTGTTCCCGGATGTACCAATACTATCTAAATCTAAAAATAGTCATGGGAAAGTTTTTATTAGTGTACCGGAAAATTTATCTTGGAAAAAGAAGTGGTTTGCAGCCGCCCGAAGTTACACGATATGTCTCTAAAAATTTATTTTTATTGCTGTGAAAAGTATTGAAAAAAGCACCTTTGGAAATTTGACTAATACATGTTACCAAAAAGTCAGACATCATTACATTTGCTTGGCAAATTATGCGAACAGGCCTTTTGAAATGACTCCATTTAAGACGAAAAAGATTATTTAAATAACAACCCTGAAAACACTGACAACAAATCTGACACGCTACTTCAACATAAAGGGCATATCGTTAAAGGTTGTGACGTCAAAAGCATTCCACGTATTTGAACAGCAGATACTTCGCTGTAAGTTTTTTACAGTGCGCCTATTTACATTTTGTTTTTACTTTACATGTTTAATTATAGTTTATTCCTGACCTTTTCGAGGTATTTAAACACGTTTAAATTTTTTTTGTGCACATTCCTATCAAGAACCTAACCCTATCCCACGGCATTTTAGGTAATGCATCTCAACAACATCTCAACATTTACTTAGTAAATGTAGATAACTATTCGAACAAAATTTTTGTAAAAAGAACTTGCTTGGTAGAAAGTGCTTCAAGCCCTATTTTGTTTTTAATGAGACATCTTAAATAATATGTATATTTAGTAAAGCTATTATGTTTAACGTTGTGGCTAGTCGACGATAACGACTGGCAATGGACACCCGGGAAAATGTAAATGCTGTGATCAGTGATATCTTAGTTTCGGATTTACGGGATTTTTATTACTGTAGTGTTTAGGATTTCACGGTCCGTGTATTGCCATTGCTTCTCCTACATATTACCTTGCGACACATCTAACTACTCTCATGACCCCTCATGTGGGAAAATACGAACACCACATAAACAATTCACGACCGTTGAGATTCTGGCCCACATCAAGATAAAGGACTCGGACATCCGCTCAACTTTGATAGTACCAAAGTACCAGCGAAAGACACGTTGGATCTACTACGGCCACTCTTTCCTGAAGAAGAAGTATCCCTATTTGAACATTGTCTAACCTCCAGTTATTTTCTATGGAACAACGACCTCTATGCTATGTCCAGTTATGGCTAATTTCTTCATTGAGCACTTCCAAAAAGCAGCTCTAGAATCAGCTCGCTACAAACCCTTTCATTGGTATCGATATGTGGACCACGCATTCATCGTTTGGCCCCATGGAGAAGAGAAACTGAATGCCTTCCTGGATCACCTGAACAACCGGCACCCGAGTATTCGATTTACCAAGGAGGAGGGAAATGACCGAAAACTGGCTTTGAAAAAGGAAAAATGTCCTGGTAGAATTAACTACAACCGGGCGACTGGCCCATGGAGTGCACAGGAAATCCACATACCCGGACAGGTATCTGAATGCTAGTTCAAATTGCCATCCAGTACAGAAGAGGACAGTGAGTAAAGAGTGCGAAGCTCATCTCGGACTAGGAACATCTACAACAAGAACTAGACCATCTAAAGAATACTCTGCAAGCAAATGGTTATAGGTGCAGGAGATAACGGGCAATCAATACGAGACTTCGACAGAATGGGAGCATCATCTAGCCAGATGAGAAGAGTCACAGAGTATGGCTGCCGTATATTCATAATGTCACAGACCGCATTGCCAAGATTCTAACGAAGGAAGGTTTAAAAACAAATTTCACCCCTACATGTAAGATCCGAGATGAGCTGTTACCTATGAAGGGCCATCTAGATCCCCTATTAATACCTGGAACCTTATTAATTGGAATCCTATTAATACACTGGAATCCTATTAATACCTGGAAGATTATATCGGCATGACACAACTATAGCGACGACGAGACAGGGACATAAAAGGGCATTAACACTAAATCAGCCTGAGAAGTCGGAGGTGGCCCAACATGCTCTAAAGGAGCTACATAACATCAAGTTCGATGAAACAACAGTCCTTGTTCGAACTTCTGGGTTTTACACCATACCAATACGGGAATAATATCAATAGGTGTGATGGCTTACGTATTAGCAAAACTTGGAAGCCAGCCTTAAAAAACAAAACAAACAACGGCGCTGTTGTTTATTGAAAACTAGAACCGTAACGGGGATGCACTCACCCAGATATCGTGACAGATATCGACAGACTCAGACGTGACAGATATCGACCAGGCAGAACACCAACCACTGTGATGAGCCTGCAGCGAGTATAAGAAGGGTGACTCGATCTCCCAGACCGCATCAGTCACGACTCAGGCCCAACTAAGTCACCAGTCAAGATGCCGTCAGCGAAGAACGGCGAAATGTTTGGAGCAGCACTACTACTTGGACCACGGCAGAACAGCCGGGAAAACAGTTTTCAAGCGGATTATTATTATCTGGTCAGTCATCAACAATCTATAAATATTCTTAAGAAACCAACTGGTCCTTCTTGGCAGACCTCATGCAATGTACAGTTGTCTTATCTGATCAATCGCGGACCATGTGGGAAAAGTAATTGTGACAAATATGGTACTCCTGGCAATCTTATATCATGTACCTATCTTTAAGTATGTGATTAAGGAAAAAAAGCAGATGCTGTGGCATCTGAACTCATAACCTATGCGCATGTCGACATAAAAGGTATGCCATCTACAGGTCTGTGAGCAAACTAATTACTGTACCATATGAAGTTTATTTACAAAATGCTTTGGGTCTGTTCAAAATAGTTTGTGTATTGTGTGCTTTTTTGACTTTTTTTATAAAATTAATATGAATAAATATTGTTCTGTAGCCCAGTGTTCATCCTGGATTAAAAGAAATCCTGATTTAGCTTTTTATGTATTTATTGCCCAAAGAAAGAATGCGTCGTGTTTTTATCGAAAACAAATATGGCAAGAAGGAACTAATTGATAGACGTAAGGTTTGAATTTAGAAGTTAAGAAAAAATATTATGTTTTATTCGGAGTAAAAGCCACGTTTGTGACTCGTGTAATTGCCTACTCACTTCGTTCGTCTGGCAAATCTATACAGACTCGTCACAAAAGTTTTACTCCTATTGTAATATTTATTATTTTTTATTTTTGACAAAAAAGTTACTGTGCGTGTGTCCAGCATGTGTGTTTTAATGGTGAAGACTTGTGGCTTGGATTTCAAACGTATCTATGGAGATATTGGCAATGTTGGGAGATAGAGGCGATAGAGGCTCCGGTTATGTGTGTTTGCATATAGTACCTACTTGTTTCGGAAGAGAAAATAGGTGTTGCATAGCAAATTTTCTAGAATTGATAGAAGGTTTCTAGAAGCGTCTGGAATAAGCCTCAAATTAGAACTTCAATGACCAAGAGGAATCTAAAGTTCAGAAAGGGTTGGATGCTTGAATATAAATATTTTTCTCATATACAATATATATATATATATATATATATATATATATATATATATATATATATATATATATATATATATATATATATATATATATATATATATATATATATATATATATATATATATATATATATATATATATATATATATATATATATATATATATATATATATATATATATATATATATATATATATATATATATATATATATTATATATATATATATATATATATATATATATATATATATATATATATATATATATATATATATATATATATATATATATATATATATATATATATATATATATATATATATATATATATATATATATATATATATATATATATATATATATATATATATATATATATATATATATGTTATATGAAACTCATAGCAGCTTATAATAACTTACATTTTATTATTTAGCGTTACTCAGATAAGATTTCCATATCAGTGCATATTATATGACACATCCTTTCTCATGGCATTATATTTCGCTTATCAGCACATAATGCAGAATAGCCGTTGACCAAGCTGTCGCTTGCCCACCTGCATGCTGAACTTGCATTATATAGTTTATAAAAGAACATTTCAAAGCAAATTGTATTTAGTGTAGTATGACTCTACGTCAAGCGTAGAACGACCAGTAGTAAACATCAAAATTAAACTCACTCACATTTTTCATTTCATGTAATTCAAATAAAGTTTTTTAAAAAGTTATTATTGCGGCAAGCAATATAACAAAATTGGCGCAGTCGGTAGGATCTGTTAAACACCCCGGAACAAGGTGCCTAACTGGAAGTGCAACTCTCTAGAACAAGGAGAACATCTTCGTGGTGCCTAACTAGACGAGCCAGACTTCGAGAACAAGGAGGATTCCCTCACCGTGGTGGCAGATCCTAATCTCTTGAAGCAGAAGTACCTACAAGCCCAAGCCCATGTGCAGCTTCATGTAAGTACAAACTTTTAAGAATCATCTCGCATTCTTGTATTCATTGTATTTTTGTGCAACGAGAAAAGTAATCAAACCGATACTTTTCAAAACAGTTCTATGTTCCAACGTAGCGAATATACATTCACATTTCTTTGTACTTTCGTACACATTTTATATACTTATTTTTTTTTCAACGCAAATCACATTACAATGGCAACCGCAAACGATGCCCCTGCCGAATCTAATGTAAATTTAACCGATGTAGAACCCTACAGGTTATCAGAAATATTTTCAATCATTCCTTATTACGATGGTAATCAGATCTTCTTACAAACGTTTCTCAATTCATGTAACACCGCCTTCAGCATGGCCATTGCCGACCAAAAGTTACTTTTAACTATCCATGTGAAAAATAAATTACGTGGCAGAGCCGCCGAACTAATAAATTCACGAAATCCAGCAACGTGGAGTGAGATAAGACATTTGTTGACCACGCACTTTGGCGATTCCCGTGACTTGACCTCCTTAATTCAAGATCTGCAACGTATACATCAATTACCAAACGAATCGGCATTAACATTTATCTCGCGCTTACAATCTCACAATGCAAAAATGCACGCAGGGATACAAAAACAATCTTTGACCCACGAACAAAAAACAGCGCAAGCTAATTTAATAGAAACAATGACGCTGAATACACTTCTTACCGGTCTAGAACCTAGACTTGGACAAATTATTAGAGCAGGCAATCCGAAAGATATGCTTTCAGCTACTAATAGAGTCAGGAGAGAATTGCAACTCTCCTATTTCCAAAACCAAAAATTTCAAAGACCCAATCAGACGCAATCAAACACGGTTTCAAGTCAAATAAAGAAGCCAATTCTTCAACAAAAATTATGTTCATACTGCAAACGTACCGGACATATTATTAGTGAATGTCGCACACGACAAAATTCACAAAATACACAACAAACAAATTTTTCACCAAACTTTCAACAGAATTCGCAAAGCTTTCAGCAAAGACAAAACCCTAGCTATCCACCAAGAAATTTACCTGGCCCTAGCTTTCAGAGACCATTTCAGCAACAAAATCAAAACTTTCAACAAAATCGTCCGAATTTTCAACAAAATTCAATGAGACAAAATCAAAGTTACTCAAATCAAAACAGGCCATCAGCACCCCAATCAAACCCAAATTTTAATAGGCAAAATAAAACTCATCATGTTAATTATGATAATTTACCAAGCGAAAATTCAAATA
>CAXKVY010014781.1:0-21752 GCA_964058915.1 Tetropium fuscum | reverse complement strand
TTATTGAGAAGTCATCATATGTAAAAAAAAACATTATTTTAATATTTGTAAGCAATAATAAATACACTGGGCATTTTATTAAGAATAATAAAATATAAAATCAATGAAACCTATAAATCCGGGGTCTATAAGTTACTTGTGGCACTTGCCATTAAGTTTATATTGGTCCAACAAGTAGATCATTTGGCAAACGTCTTCCCGAACATAATAAAGTAAAGACTTTAAGATTTTGCAGTAAAAAGGTAAAGGGTTAAATATTACTAGCGTTTAGAAATTAATAAACAAAAAACTATTGCCTTCTTGATTTATTGTCAAATAGGTTTTAATAATTCTCCACTACTAAATTCGTTTTATTTCTACTGGTAAAACTTGAAAATCACTGAAGTGTTTGTATTGGCATCGATTTTCATCAAGCAAAGGCCAACTCTATCAATTATACTTTTATGATCCAATATCCACTGCAAACAGACATTCAACTCTAGGTCACCTTTCACAAAAGTTGTGAGAAGCAAGTTTGTGTATAGCGATGTGGATCACTTGAAAACGCTATTGTCAAATACTTCATAGGCATGTTTGCTGAATTCGATTGAAGTTATTAATATATACGTGAAAAGCACTGGTAAAGGTATGATAAAATCCACCTACCAACTGAGATATATCCATATAACAAAACCTGTTTCCAGCACAATTTAAACCCACTATACACTGCAAGTACGAACCACTGAATACATGCAATATGCAATAAAATTCACAGAGACCGACGAAAAAAATCGTGCACCTCGATTACCGCGCGTTGTTTTAGCCACGAGACAGCTAGTGAAACTGAATTATAATGCACGGAAAGAATTCAAAGCTTTCCCGTTAACCCGGTGAATGGCAATGTAAAAATCTAGGTCGTCTTGTTTGAGTTTGGCAGCGAGAACGGTGTGCCCCGCGGTTCCCCGCTCGGCCCCTCCCAGGTATTCGCTAAGTGATCAAGTTTCCTGCGTCCAATCACATTTTTGTAAGCAGGTTCATTGTCGGGCCGGTATTGAGAAATGGAGAAATGTCATTGGAAGGCCTTTAATGATCGTTATGTAATTTTCTCTCCGGAGGTATAATTGATATCATTTTCGGTTGCTTGCACCCGCGTATTCGGCTTTGAAATTGGAAATACCGACTCGTCACGGAAATGACTTATTAAATAGAACGAATCTATAAGTGGTTAGCAGTTATTTATTCGCGGTCTTGTATAAGTAACTGTCTAATAATTATAAATTCATAGGTAAATTCTTCCATGTATCTTATTTTCCCCGTGTCATTATATGAGAACTGGGTAGAGTGGAACATCTTTTATACGCGGAGTTTATTTCTTAAACGTTAGCGGGGGAAATCAACAGGACTTTTCTATATGCCATAGCCAAAATTTTAGAATAAGAACTCCTGTACAGAAACTCACTATAAATTGCAATTGGTGTAATTAAAATATTCTGCTTTTTACGAAAATTAGTAACACCCTGTGGGGTATAGGTACTAGCATCCCCAACGTATAAGAGTTCAAATCAGGCTCTATTTTTATATTTCCTTAATATTCATGAAATTAAATTAAATAAAAGATAACATTAACGCATCACTCTATTGAACGTACTAATTAAAATATTAATAAAATTTATATTACATTAAGTAAAAATTTTTAATGTTAAAAACGCGTGAAATTCGAAAGTAATGAAACAACACTATTGATGTTTCATTCACAGACCTAACACGTGTAGAGACTAACTCTGTGCGTCCGTAGAAACAGATTCCTCTCCAAGACACAGAACCAAAACGGGACGTTTGCAACGTGTAATATCGTTCCAATTCTGCTTGCAATTCTCTCCATTGCCCTACGCCAAATGTTATCACATCCATCGGGACCATTTAGACAATCCCTCACTTCATCCGAGAATAAAACATTATTCTAATCATTAACAGTCCAATGTTGATAATTTCGTGCAAAACGCAACCTTCGAACTTTGTGGTCTTTAGTGACTAATGGTTTCTTTGCCGATCTTCTGGCTAAATGAACTTCATTTCAATGTCTTCTAATTATTCTGAATGTTATTACCAGATTGCGAGTAGTTAAAAAAAGCTCAATTTTTATGACTACCAGAGAATATCGTGCTTCTTAGAGCAGATTGTCTAAGAAAACGCTCATATTTTGGATTGGTAAATGAACGGATCTAGTAGTCTAGCACTCTAAAAAAATAAAAAATCATGAACACCTTAAACGGCTACCACTAACATTGAAGATATAGATTTTGAGTCGATTCGACTTTTAAATCGCAAAATTGATCAGTCATCTTGGAGCCTACTAATTTAACTAGTTAAATATTTGTTTAAAAAAAAAACGTGAAATGCTACCCCAAAACCCACGAGTTACATATATCGCAGTCGCATCGGACCATAGAAATACCATCGGATCATAAAAAAAATTGAGGTTTAATTTAGTCTTGTTTCTAATTGACAAACACAACGACAAATAATCAAACACAGCTATAAATCTGTTTTACTCTACGGCATAAATATAAATACCACAAGGAAAGTACTAATTTTTAAATGGTTTTATTTAGCTTGACTTATATTGATTGACTTCCTTGTATATTTATTCTTTTGTTTATATGTTTGTTTCAAATCTTGCAACAGTTTTTCAAATACTTTCCGATGAGATAGAGACTTGAAATTTGGTAGGGGTTCCGGTGATGATATAATTTAATATTTTTTTATTACAAAATCAAAATGGCGGATCCAAAATGGCGGACTTTCCTATTTATGAATCGATTTGTCTCAAACTTGAAACTTTGCAGTGTTTAAGGTCACTCAATACAATTTTTGACACAAACTTAAAACAACCAAAATGGCGGATCAAGAATGACGGATTATTCTATTTATGAACCAATTTATCTCAAACTTTAAACTTTGCCGTACTTACTCAATATAATTTTTGACTCAAATTTAAAAAATTAAAATGGAGAATTCAAAATGGCGGACTATATAATTTATGAACCGATTTGTCTCAAACTTGGTACTTGTTTGTGGTTGCTTTTAACGAGTCTCATGCACAGTCCCATTTAGTGACGTTTGATGCAGCGAGGAGGTGGATAGTGGATCTTATAAGACTACAATTCATACAATTTCTGTAAAAGGCAATGTTTAATTAATTATGCATTCTTATATATTCTCACGGGTACGAACGAATTAAATATAGACTAGTTTACCTATTTAAAACAAGTAAATTCATATAATATACTTTTTTATACAACTTACATGACATGCGTCACCATCTCGAGCGCGCTTGATGTCGAGTGGAGCCGAGTAAACCTGATTGATCGTCACCGATCCGAGCCTGACGGTTCACTTACATTTACTCCCAAGCAAAACGCGCCTAAGGAAGTTTTCACTTCAAAAAATCGTTTACTTTAAACTGTTCGTCCCTGTATCTACATGCAAATTTGTACTTTATGACAAAGAATATAATATTTTGATGGTAAATAAACTAACCTCTAAGAAATTAAATAAGTGTGTCTTATACTTCCAACTCCAACTGTAATCTCTGCATTCGCTAACAAAGTGGCTGATAAAATTCATTTACGGAGGAAGCTGTAAATGAAAGCCATTCTATTGCAGTTCCTCTGGTCCTTTAAATAATAAAATGCCATAACGTTACCTGACAAAAAGATATTTGTTTCTCTGAACTTATTAGTTTTAGTTATTAAATACCTACGCCTTAATTCATATTAGGAGCTGTATCCGGTATAGCGATTAATTATGTAGGTCGTTTTTGTTTACATGCTTCGTCGGTGCATAATAAATAATAACATGTTATACTAGACAAGTAAATTATAAATTACGATATTATAATTTAGTGACAAATATTAACCAGCTACAGGTTCCTACATAGTATGACCCAGAAAAAAATAACATGGGATATTAAAATATTGGAACATGTAATTGAAATAAAGTTACCAACAAGATTGAGAAAATCAAGCTTCTAGATTTTTTTTCGATTTTAGATTTACATCTAGTGCAAAACTGCGGGCATTCTTGCAACCCGTCAAAACTCGAACATTTTCTAACCAGGGCGAAAAGATATTTTCGCACAAGCGAGCGTAAAATTGTAATTTAAGACCTCATTAGCGGACGTAAAGTAGTACTTTTCGGTCTGCGGGCCCGTTTTCAGCCCGCAGACTGAAAACTAAAAAATAGCACAAAACAGTTTGGCAATCAAAATATTATTTTCATAGTATATTTTGGGTGAAAATTTATGAATTTCTTATATTTGTAGCGATGTCTAGATTATAATTTGGTATTAGAATATAAAATATTCGAATAAAGCCATAACAGGGTGTAATTATTATTTTTAAAATATACCAAAACAAAATAAACAAACTAATTAAATCAATTTCGTGACTGATGATCAGTCACGACTCAGCAGCAGCTAAATCACCACTGAGGATGCCGTCAGCGAAGAACGGTAAAACGTTTGGAACAGCACAACTCCTTGGACCACGGCAGAACAGCGCGGAAAACAGTTTCCAAGTGATTTTATTTTCAATTTAAACATGCAATTTTTGCTCACTTGGAAAATGTTGGCAATAGCACTTGAAGACCACCCAGCATTCAAGTAATTTACGATGCGCATCTTTGCCGCATCTGTGAGCTTCACCATGGTTTAATATTATTAAGTGGAAATTAATTTAACAGAGTCACTTTTGACATATCAGATTAATAAATTTACAGGCATCTATCTACACATTACCTCAAAGATTAGTTTGCGGATATCCATCATGGCGCTGAGATCTAGCGTGTATCATGCGTTAGGAAAGTGATTTTTCTATCGCGTGAAAATTTGATCAAGATATTTCCACTCATTAGAAAACTTTTCCCACTTATCATCACTTTTCGTCACTTACAAAACGATCTCCAATTCCTAACTTGCTGCACAAATAGCTAGCTCTTCTAGGTGCTTTTCCATTAATAACTTTGCAGGAACATTCCAAAGGACGTTTCCTATGTGTTTTATATTCTGCGCAATTTCTCTTCCTCATTTTAAAAGTCTCCGTCTCCAACACAAATTCTTCCTTTTTACAGCGTTTCTCAGTTCACATCTCTTCTATATTTTCCTCAATTTCTGCTTCTTCTTGAAATCTCCAAAACTAATCAATATGACATTTATTAGTTAATACGATATTGTATAAAACTAACACAAAATTTTGAAAAGAAACAACCGAAACAACCGTTTGTATTGAAAGTTTGTAGTCTCACTGGACTAGAATACCCAGCTAGAAGATCTCTGACATTGGAAGTTTCACAATATTTTGATGCTGTCAAAATGGTGTTGCGTTCACTTTTCATTAGTTGACATAATTTAAATATGTGAGAGTATATTGTAGGAGGTATGTACATTCTCTAATAGTATATTGCGAAAACTAGGCACCTAGGCGCGCCGTCTACAATTCGTGATTAGGACTCTAGTATGACTGATAACAGGTTTCTTAGCGGCATCTACAATTGCATTATAGATATGTCACATATTGTTCAAGATTTCTTATCGCCCATTATTTTCGAACTACCTAGTTGCGCTACTTTTGTTCATTCTTTGACCTTTAATTTCTTTTATTCTGTGACTAGTCGAGGTTGATAGTTCTGTTACTAGTATGAGGTACGAGGAGACAAATGTCATTATGTCATTTCGAGGCTGGCTGCTTCCAACCTCTTGCAAGGATCTCTTTTTTCTTTTTCTTGGTGTGAATGGCGTGGTGTGTGCCTGTTTATTTTTATGAGATAAGTGTTTCCCTACTATATAACGTACTTTGTTAGGCTCCATGCTCATTATTTTAGGGTCACTGTTTATGTGTTTGTGATTTTTATAATCGATGCATGCAGGTAAGGCTGGATTAAATAACCTCAATTAAGAACTTGTCTTGCATTAGTCCCTAGTGCCGATTGAGAAGCAGCGCGCCTAGGCCAGGTTTTCGAGAAGCCGTTTAACATCATTGAGGCTTCTTTATTTCACTTCTTTCCTTTTTCTTTTGTGACTTTTTGTCGCAAAAATGATGTAATAGTAATAAAAAAATATTTAAATGTATTGTCATCGGAACACTATGCACCTACCAAATTTCAAGTATCTAGCTTATCGGGAAGTAGTTGAAAAAGCTGATGCAAGATTTGAAATTAACAAATATGTGAAGTCAGCTAAATAAAACCGTTTAAAAAAATCCCGTCTATTAACCGGAATGAAAACAAAATTTGTTATAACTTTCGTAAAATTACCTTTTTGTTGTACGCATTCGAGACGACCCTGGTATTAAAACCTAAGGTTACACCTGGTAGAGAACTGAGACTCGCCTCGTAAATGTCACAAAATCTCCGCGCTATGATTTATGAGTCGATATATTATTCCGTAAACTTTGGTATTGCCATTGTTTTTTTTTATTTAATTTTTTTTGGGTTAATATATTTTTTTAATAGATTTCTTTTAAGTGGAATTTATAGATACGTTGCTCCTGCCAGGCTACTGTTTATACTTATCAAGGCAGAGACCACTGTATGGATACCTTCACGTATAACGTTCTTAGTGGCGGTAAAGAGTTTTCTTTTCCTAGAATATATTTAAAAAAAGTGTATTCCTTGAAACTTTTTAATTAACCTCAAACCCTCATACATATTTATGCAGAAACGGCAAGGAATATTGAATTCGTGACTCGCGGAGAGGCGTTTTGTAGTTGCTTATAAAATTTAAATGTTCAGAATTTAAATATAATTGACATATCATACCACTCGGGTGTCGTTACACTAATCTTAATGAAGTTCATCAAATATAGAATTACATTATCCCTGAGAATAATCAAGGCACCTTGATAGACACATAAAAAACTGCATCTAAAATTATTGCAACATAACTACAGAATTGATTAAAAATTGTTGCCTGACAACCTACAGGAATATTAATGGAAATATAGCGGCTATTACCCCACAAAAAATAATGTATAAATATACCTTATCACCAACTTATTATCCTTGGCCCAGCCTTCTATTGCTCTCTTTCAGGGCGTTGCTGTTTTTGCTATGCTGATATCGGCATTGCGTAACCATTAGAGAATTGCTAAGAGTTTTGTTGCTACGGCTTTGCTCTAATTGTCATAACTATGCTATTAGCACGAAAGAAATGGATATCAAGCATAATTTACATGGGCAGACCTGTAGACAAGTGGATTTGTTGACGCAGACAAGCCAGAAATCCATTAACATTATTTTGTATTACCATTTTCATTTGTAGCGAACATTTCACGAAATTCTCGCCTCGTTTGGTAAACACAAATATACTGCTCACATTTGAAATTGCTGTTTGTCAAAAAACTGTTTGTCAATCTATAATGCAAAATAATATGCGATTATTATAACATACTTTTCAAAACGTTCGTGTAAATTTGAGAGGTTAGTTTATTATGGAATGCAATTTCCAAGGCTTGGCAGGAATTGTTGCCAAAAATTAGTCATAGAACCGTTACATTCAATTTGGTTTTATTGGGATAGTAGACAATGATTTGTTGTTGGTTTGTTGTTTTCTTAGGTTCGCGTGTCTTCTTTGTATTGCGTTGTTTTGGAATTTAGGTTATTTATATAATTATTTATCATATTCCTATCATAATTATTTATTATATGCTCATTCTAAAAATCTTAACATGATCAACAAGTTTGTACGACACCTCTGTAAGACAGGCCGGGGACAAGAATATGTGACGTCACTGGTGTAGTGATTGTATAATAAAATTATTATATATTTTTGGATTCAGAAAGTTAAGGAGACTTTTTGGTCTGAAAATATACGGTTTTACTTTTTTAAGCTTTATTTTATTTTGCACCCTGTATGTTTTAGGACATTTTTCTTATCCGTTTTCTGAAAATATAAAAATCGTGTGCAATACTTTTTTGAATAAGTTAAATGGGCAGAGAATAAGTTTGATACGGGTAGTGTCAATTTTAAGAGACACCCTCTATATGGTGATTTCTTGAATCCTAGAAATGGAAAGGACCAATAATATTTTGAATATACTATCTAGTGACATTTGGCAAAAATAAATATTTCGATATTTATTTTATATTTTATTATTTATATTTATTTGGCGCGCGTAAATTGACTATCATCCTTATATTTTATTCTCTCGTCTGTGCCAGACAAACCTTACTCCAGAAGGATATTCAACAGTTAAATTTTAGTACCTAGCATGCATCTAAAAGGTTTTGAGCTCTTTGATATAGAGGCTCAGGCTCTACTACAACCATATGTTTACAGTCTATAATTTCTTGAAATTATCGTTTGCACATGATGCGGTTATCAGTCATATGAAAATAGACTACTAATAATATACACCACTAATAATATATCCACATAACATAAAATTCAGTAACTTGGGTTCTTGTTTAAAGATCCCAGATATAGACGGAGAATCAACAACATAAAAGCAAATAAAAAGCTGTCAACCAGTTTTTAATTTATATTTGTAGGTTGTAATATCTAATATATTAGAATATATACAATAGTTCTGTTTTAGTTTGATACAATTTTCAATTTTTTTAAGTATTTTCAGACTATCACTAGAAATACCTACATTGCCTCATAGTGAAATGAATCATGATATTTCAGGATTATTCCTGTTTATTGGTATATAAACTATACTATACTTTTAATATTATTTCATAAAACTATATATTTCTGCATTTCTTTATAAATTTGTATATCTTTAACGTCTTGGTTTGAATGTGTGTACTGAGTATGGCAACATCAACGTCCTGAATCGACTCCTGATATTCAGAAAATTTCTTACTACATAGGGAATAACGAAATGGGTTTAGCCATGGTAAGAATTGAGAATAACGTTTAATAGATATTTATATCATATATTAAAATATTTAGGCGTTCAACAAATAAACAAAATTTCTTTAATTTAACTTAAACATAAAATAAGTCTAACTTAATTAATTAAATAATATCTATGTATTATTTTACCTCAATATATATATATATTATATATATATATACATATATATATATATATATATATATATATATATATATATATATATATATATATATATATATATATATATATATATATATATATATATATATATATATATATATATATATATATATATATATATATATATATATATATATGTATATATATATATAATATATATATATATAATATATATATATATTGAGGTAAAATAATACATAGATATTATTTAATTAATTAAGTTAGACTTATTTTATGTTTAAGTTAAATTAAAGATATATATATATATATATATATATATATATATATATATATATATATATATATATATATATATATATATATATATATATATATATATATATATATATATATATATATATATATATATATATATATATATATATATATATATATATATATATATATATATATATATATATATATATATATATATATATATATATATACGTACGAAATCAGCTTGGGTTGGTAGCAATCCATTACAAAGAGAAATCGAATCGAAATACTTGTACCAGTTGTATATTCTGGACATACACACGAGAACGAATAATTGAGGAGAAGTTCCACAAGTTCTTTCGCCTTAAAATATTACGAACTGGATTGATATAACTGAAGTAGGTACCAATAATAATTTGTAATAAATTTCCTCAAATATCAGCAAGTCAAATTGCGATTGTTATATAAATACTAAATGACTATTTAATTGCGATTTAGAACCACTTAACCATTAAATGAGTTAAACTGTGTCTGACTTATGCAATAATTACTTTACAAGTGTAAAATTGGATCATTTGATAAACACCCAAACGTAACCCACAAAAAGTTACATTGTTTATTTACATTTATATTAATTTGTATAAGTTCTTCGTAGGTTTCAATATATATATATATATATATATATATATATATATATATATATATATATATATATATATATATATATATATATATATATATATATATATTGAGAAATATTTTATTAGTTTGCGAGTTGTACCATTTTGTATACAAATAATACTAGCAATGAACTCAATAATTTGTAGATAGTATAGTTATATCTATATATTTACTGAATTATAATTTTATTTGTAAAAGATACAAAATTATTGTAGTGTTTTATAGAAGCAGATAATTTACAAAAAATGTAACTTGTTCTTTTCAAAAGGAATGATAATAATCTGCCTGATATAAACGGCTGCCTGGTAAAAGGTAGTAAAAATCGCAATGGTATAAACATAATGATCAACTGTAATTGATAAATTAACTCCTATATAAAAAAGTCTATTTGACAGTATTTTTGTCACTTTGACAGCGATAAATAAGGTGCATTGTTTCTTTATCACGGATAAAAATGCCATTTCCTTAAAAGCAGAGCAAGTAAAGTGAAGCGACGACTAGATGTCGCGCTTCACTTCAAAATCTGTCCCGTCAGCTATAATTTTTATGTATTGTGGAAACTATACCGTATAATACGAGTCGTTTTTGGAATATTTCGACAAGTTACAAAAAACATAGAAAAATAAATTCCGCAATCTACTAAAAACAGGAAATCGTCAATATGGACATAGTTTATGGAGTTTTGTTAAGTCCGAAAATACGAACTGCCAGAAATAATTCCATGAAACACCGTTTGTCAACAGCCAAATCGTTTTTTTTGCGCGCTAGGCGTTTGTTTGCAACAAAAAATATTCGCCATCATATAGCGTATGAAAAAATTAAGAAATGGCCGTTTTTTAGTGACTTATTTCTGTTTCTATTGAAAATGTCTTTGTATTGGTCTTGATTTTATTAGAAAATGCCAATGTTGTTACAATTGTTTGAATTTTCAAGATAACCTAGTCTTGCACAGTTTATATCGCAAACTATGTACTTCTTATCTCAGTTACAGATATCAATTCGTAACATATCGAGGATTTAACTCTAGAACCTGTTTAGCAAAATCTGGCGTACCGCAGGGTTCAAATCTTGGTCCCTTGTTTTTTAATATTTGTCAACGACTTACCCAATTCGATCGTGTCGGATAGCTTATTGTTCACTGATGATTTAAAAATATTTAAAGAAATAAAAAATGCAGATTATCAACAACTGCTACAAAAAGATTTAGGCAACAGATTTGAATAATCAATTAAAAATAAATTGTAATTTAACGTAAGTAAGTGGGATTATTTTTCAACATAATTTTAAGTGTGAAACACATGTAAACTATATAACTAATCAGGCGCATAAATTGTTAGGATTTATTAAACGTATTTCGTACAACTTTAAAAATATTGAAATAATTAAATATCTTTATAACTCGAGTCACTTGGAATACGGTTCAGTTATATGGTTTCCCGCAACGCAAACTTTGAACACAAAATAGAAACCGTACGGAACAAATTTATCAAGAATATTTGCTTCAAAAAAAATCATATTAACCCGGGCTAGGTTCATTATGACCCAATTCGTAGAGATCTACAAGTATCTATGTCCCTCTACAAATTAATAAGTAATGTGTTGGACAGTCATTACCTGCTATGTAGATTGTTCCGACCGTTACAGTAAGCCGCGGACTGGAGACCCTAGTTCTATTTACAAGAAATTTTGGCACTATACAATTTTACACTAAATATCCTTTTGTATTGCATAGTGATGTGATTTACCGCTTCTGTAGTAATTGGTTTCTGTAGTAATTGGTTTCTTTGTAAAATGCCGCACAATTTTTTGCTCTAGTTTGTATATCAAACGAAAGCACTATAGCCAGCACATATATAAAAAGGAAATAACGAAATTTTTCAGTAACGCAAACCCCGTATAATTTTCGAGAAAGAACAATGCATTACGTATGTGGTTATTTTATTTTTAATACATGTAATGTATGCTATGTATACTGTGGTGTATGTTAATATTTAACACTTGTATATTTATTACTCAATTTTCTCAATTATATACGTATGTACCTATGTATACATGTAAGAAACATGTAACTAAGCGTACAACCTGTTTGTTACTCAAATAGAATAAAAATTTTAAAATTTAAAAAAAGTAAAGTATCTAATTATGGACCACACCTACGTTGTAACTCCTATTCCTAACATTTATTTCCTTATAAATATATAAAATATATTGTAACAGTTCCGTTTTAGCTATAGTAATATGAATGAGGAAAACATGGTTTGAATTTATCATTATTGCCAATTCTACGTCACTCGTAGATTTTCAGTCGAAATATATCCAACCATAGGCAAGGTACCAACAACTACTTCCACTGATTAATAACAATACAACAAATTTTTGATGTGTTACAAAAAACCCAAACCCAGATATGAATAAAATATTTTAGACGCCGCACCAGTGCAAGGTCACTTAAAATTATTGCCTGCGTTAACCGACCATAAATGCTAAAATGCCTATGGATTTAATCCACACCTACCGGAAGTGTATGTTTTCTGTACCTGAAATGCTAATTATTTATCATATTATGAATTATTATAAGGCCTCGCTAGTTGTGTGCATAATTACATTACCGATAGTGTTTCAATAGGTCTTGCCTGCTCCAAACGGATTTTAATTGTATTGATTTCATGGTTTTTACATTGAGCTTTAGATAAAATTAAATTAGCCATTGCTATAGAAGTAAATTGAGCAAAAAAGGCCTTGTTTCCGTTTTCTTTTATGTTCAGCTAGCGTGAGTCTATCAGCTGTAACACTTGGGTTGCAATGGTGCTTCCTGTACTCTACCAAACCAGATCATCATTTGTTACCAATGTGTAATATTCTCTGTTAGAACTTTTATGATGCGGCAATATTATTGACTGTATATACATTTAAAAGGGAGCAATAACTAGACTCTAAACGCGCGTCAAATATTAGAAGACAATCGAGTCTATTCTCATTTACAATGTTAAAATAAATCCACCAGAAATTCCGTTAAAAAAATTTACTCAAAATTTCCACAGAAAGGCTATTCTCGTTGTTCCAAATTAAATTGTATTAATGTTAAAATTAACCAAAACCCGTTTATTTTAAATGAGTGGTTACATGGATTCTTTAATAATGTAACAGGCCGTTTGTTGAAATTTGAAATGAAGTGTGGTTACGTGCAGAGCTGGGCAAACTATTTCAAAAAAAGTAATAGAGTATAACTACTATATGTATCTGTAATTTGATCGATGTGGAGATCAGAGATCAGCTGCACTTAGGCCGCATTGGGGCCCCTTGTGCTTCCTCCGTGAGGGAAATGTCTCCATAGGCCATCGACCAGCCTAATGTTATAAAAAAGGTGATGTTGCCTAGGGGAATTTCCCTCAAATTGGCCATAGAAGGCCAATGTTCCCCCAATATGGATTCTCTGGTCGATGATACGGCGGGTAACTCACAAAGTACATGCTCGGCCGTTTTCTCTTTTTGTACACATCTTCTGCAGATGGGTGTGTCACTTTGTCTCATAATATAGAGGTGCTTCCTTACCCGGCAGTGTCCGGTTAGTATTCCTGTTACAAATCGTAGGTTTCCGCTAGACATTGCCAGATAATTCCTCGCCGTCTCTTCGCTGGGATATCTCAGGAGATTTCTGGCCAGCTGACTGCTACTGGTCTCATCCCACAACGTCTTAAATTTCTTATGGGTGTTTTCGTTCATTGTATTCGTAGTATTCATATTATTTGGAGTTTCGCTGCAAATGGTAGTGTACTTGAAAGACCAGGCCCAAGGTTTTCATTCTGGCTGCGTTCTTGGCCAGTTTGTCAGCTTTATTGCCGTTGCATTGTGAGTGGCCTTTGACCCAACATAGGGCAGATGTTATTCATCTGACCGGCTCTCACAGGCTCTTGGTGACATTGCCAGACCCTTTGGTTATAGAACGGGTGCTCTCATTGGCTCCAGTTTTCTTTTCCTTGTGAAGAGTACCATTTCCGCCTTCCTGGGGTTGACGGATAGGGCATGCTCCTTACAGCAATTTTTTTTATTTTTAGGGCCATCTGCATTCTCTGGCAGAGGGCTTAATCGAATTTTCCATTAAGCAGTATCGTTAAGTCATCTGCGTATGCAATTGTGTAGAATCCCTTCCATGTTGGGGTGGTTTAGGAAGCTGTCAAGAACCAGATTCCATAGCAGTGGTGATAAAACACCTCCCTGCGGACAGTCTTTCGCAACCACTCCTCTTATGACAGTGTCTCCTGCGCTGATTTGTACTGCTCTTTTAGAGAGCATGTTGGATATCCAGCTGCCCACAATATGAGGAACGTTCCTCTGTGATAGGACCGCTGTAATTTTAGGAAAGGTGGTTTAGTCAAATGCACCTTCTATATCTATGAAGACACCAAGGATGGATGGATTGCTTGTGATCCAGGGATTTTTACTTCTCTCCGTGTCTTTGGGATGTAGAGGTGTGCTAGGCATATCCTAAACATCCCAACCAGGTGCGGCAGTAATTTATCCAGGTCCCACTAGAGTAGGATATATGCCGTCAATGCCCGGCGATTTAAATAGGTAGAATAGGCTCTGTATTATGTACTTGATTTTATCTTCACGTAGTATTTGGATGGCGGTTTGCCAGTCCAAATTTGTTGGTTGGGTGTCGACTTCATTTGGTCATTCCCTTCGATCTGGTGTGACAGATTCAGGGAAGTGTGTTGCATGAGCAACTCTAAGCTTTAGAAAAGGTAGTTGATCTTGGTGCCACCATTCCTTTTTAGTATACCTATATCATAGTATAACTACTAACTTCTTAATCAAAAAAATTGTTCAACTACTTGGTAGTAAAACTACTTCTTCAAAAAAGTAGTTAAACTACTAACTACTAAGTAGTTATTAGTTAAATAATTAACTATTTCTTTGGTTAAAAACCATACGTATATCGATGCGATGTAGATAAAAAACCAGTGGCCTGCTGACAAAGAGACAATAAAAGAGGACTTGATTGAATCTATATCAAAAAAATACCAACATTTAAGATTAATTTTTAAAATCAACTTGACTGACTGACTGACTAATATTAACTTAAATTAATACAGTTCCTCTTTCGTACCTTGATCACGCCATAACTTTCTAATGCTTTATAGTTCTCACGAAAAGAAATATTTAAAAAATTGCGCAGATAATTGGATAATTCCAGAAAACTTAACGACTACTTCGAAGTTGCTAATCATTGGGTTGTTTCGTTTTCGCCGTTACTCTCAAAGACAGGACAACGTCTGTCGGGTCAGCTACTATCTTATACATATTTGATTGACTAATTTATAATCATGGAGCATTTTTATATCATTTTATCATTTTTATATCTTTTATCCTCCAAGTACTGTAACAACTCTAATTCCAATTTGATACGCAGATACGGCATATTTGAGACGCCAGGCGAAACATTTCCTAGACTGGCTCTAACAATTTTTTTTGCATCATCATCATTGTGATGATATAAGAAAGTAATCAAATTAATTTATGCAGACTAAAAATAATCGAATATAAGTAATAGGAGAAAAAAGGTAGTAAGAACTTTTCTCATTTACTCAACTCATTTACTCAACTCAACTCTTTTTACAGAAAAAATAGTTAACTACTTTTTTAGTTGTAAAGTAAGACTTATCATGTGAGCAAAAACAAGAGTGTTTAGGTACCTATTCTGTAATTTATTATTTGAATAAATATGTAATAGTTTTTATATTATTAAAAAAATATGGTAATACCAGCACTTATATTTCAAGAATTGCAGCAGCTAATTCAGCGGTAGGTGCGTTTAAACCAGCACATACCTACATATTTATATTACTAGTATAGGTATATTTGTTTCTTAATAATAATAATATTAAAAGTTGAACAGTTATTTCAAGTTTACACAAAAAAACTAAATGACATATAAATATATAAAATGTTCGACTTCGTCAAAGACATCTCAGGGACACATCAAACCCATTTGACGTGCCTAATTGGTATTTTAGGCAACAATTCCATTTAAGTAAATTTACAGTTAGACAACTTATTGAAAGAAATAAGTCTGTTTGTGTATGAAGGAGCTTATGTAACAAACATCCCTTTTCACCTAGTCAATAGTAATTTCTTTTATGCACTTTATCTCAGATATTGGCAGCGTGTTAAACTTTTTTGGAAAGGGTTCATACCAGCGGGGGTTTGACAATCATTTAATTTAAGTATAAGTCAACCATAAGTAGGGCGATATCAGAAGTAATTAAACATATTGCAGATCATTGGATCAAGTTATCAATGACAGCAGTAAATATAGTCAAAGGAAAGTACACAAAGTAAAAAAATTAAGGAAAGTCAAAAATCAAAAATCAGGGAAAGTCATTTAACACAAGTTCGTGTACACGCTGTATTTATCTCATTCGCTTGCTTTACCTGGATCGGTGTATATGAAAATTTTGCATTTTGACCGGGCTATTAGTAAGTAATCATGATACAACCTTTGATTATATAACTACTATAATCAAAGGATACAACAATAACATTGCTTCACCTTTTTCCCCGACTGACAGTTTAGCAAAAAATTTCATTATAATTCCATATTATGTTGTATCGAAGGAAATGCTTATTATTTGGCGCTGGAAATTCCTTTGCAGAAAAAGTTATAAATAATAAATATCCCGATCGTGTTTTAAAATCTATCGATATCTCCAATTTTCTAAAAGGTCTTTTTATATAATATGCGGTTTTTAGAAGTTCGGTTAGATCCAGATAAAAACCAAATAATTTCAATTCTGCTAACTACGATTCGTACCCAAATACCGATATCGAGTCATTGACCGTGCGTTCAAGACAGTCACAGGTGAGGTAGAAGACCCTAATTTACCATTCCAATCGCGGATTCTAGTTTAAAATACTGGGGGCATTATCTACCGATAAGCGCGTAATTTGCATGTTTCACTTTGCAAAATGACTTACTTAACGCTTAGTAAATACAATAATTTCATTTTCGCAACTCGTAAAAAAAATAATATTTGACGAGGCTGCCACGATTTGATGTGATTTGTTTTATTGGGGTCTTTTATTTGAAGATAAGATCTAATTGGATTTTAAATTCACAAGTCAGAGCTACACGGTTTAGTTAATTACCCGGTAGTAAATAAGAGAGGTATTAGCAGCGAGCTCATGATACAAAGAACAAAGATATGGTATGTCAGGTTGCCGAACCAAAATTCGTCAGTCGTGCGCATGCATCTCACATGACGTATTTCTCGCCAACACGATTTTAGGCTCGATTTTTACACGGTTGAAAATAAATGCCCACCTACTGTGGTTTTCAAATTGAAATTGACGATTGACAAGATTTTGCGTTTTGTGTAGGTATACACAGAGGTGGATACGTGTGAGTATTATTATTATTATATGTGCTACAATTTTTTAAACAATATAGTCGAAACACTAAAGGAAGTAACCTCAAATACTTTCGCATCCCCAAGATTGAAGAGTTGTAAAAACAATGGGTCACTGTGCAAAGGAGTGGATAAAATAAATTTAAAGAATGGTATGTTGTAGACAATAGTAGATATACTATATTAATGTGATACGTCTGAAAGTGAAAGTGAAACAGAAGATAATAACGGAACTGTAATTACAGCAGAAGATATTTATTCAGGTCTGTCCTATCCGTTTATGTGGTCTGTTGTACTGCTGTCTGTTGTAGCCAGCCTAACCTAGCCTAACCTGGAATTGTGTCACGTCATGTCATTTACATTTGTGCAGTCTCTGATTTTTGTGGTTTGGTTCGAAAAGATTTTAGTTGTGTTGTGATTTTTCCCTTGCATCTGTGAATTCTGATATTTAAGTTTTCTTTTGCGAATTTCTTTGTGAAATTTTGCTTTGAAAAAACAAAAATGGCATATACTGCTGTGCAAAGAATTGTGGAAGTAATTCTGTATCACCGGGATTTCCTAAGGAAGCTGACAAGTAATCAGTCACGTAACATATTTAAAAAATTCTTAACGAATAAAATTTTAGGTGTCTAAAATTTTATTCAGGGTAGGGAATTTAGGTGTCAGTGTGGCTAAAGAACTGTGGACGTTTGGACCTTAACAAGTTTTCTGTTAATTATTTGATAATCAGATATAATTAATTAAATATACTAAATAATTTAAATTAAATTAACTGAATAATTAATAATTTATTACTCCTTCCTACCTGACGGTCTACTACAGAATGACGGTCCTGCGTAGCTCGTTACAGAGCCCCTCCTCTTTAGTCGCCGATGCGCAAAGCAAGTCCATTCTCTCGTTGGATAGAGTATAGTAATAACATTTTCAAATTATAAACCATAGATATATACCACTAGAGAGAAAAAAATAATGATTTTGCATAAAACATTTAAGTTTGTATCTGAATTACATTACATATTTTTCTAGGGGCAATACGTGTGGGCAAAGCCTACCCTGTGTTATTAGAACAGCTCTTGTGTTTAGTTGCCCTGGTTGCTAGAGAGACGGGCAGAGAAAGATAAAATATAGAGGGAATCAGATTCCGCGATCCCACCAACTTATGCCATTATGTATCCATTGCGTATTCAATATGTGTAGGTAATGTGTTTAAACTAAACTGCTCGTCAATAGGTAGGGCTAATGCAAAATTATTGTCCATTTGTATACTATCGTAACTTTAAAAATAGTAGACCGATTTTGTATCAGCATGATTGCATCATATGAAAACCTAAACTTTTCTGTTTGACCCGGTATGTTTTAATCTTCAAAAACTTCATTCCAGGGGTATTGTAAAGGGTATAAAGCTCCAAGAACAGCCAACAAAAAGTGAAATAAAAATATATATATTTATTTGAAAATTGTTCAGTTCTATAAATCAGATACAAAAACAAAATAAAGCCATATTCTTTGGTGACTACAAACAAATAATACATTATTAATGAACCACCGAATAACTGAAAAGTTAAAAGAATAGAAACCTCTTTTTATTTTTGGAAATATCTACGAGATTTTCAATGCCATTGATGTCCATGAGGTTGCACGAGCATGACGCATGAAGCGATAGCCGGTCTTTACTTTTAGGCTTTTATTATCTTATATCTTACTGTACATCCAGGATATTTATTAATTAGGATTATTATGAAATAGAATTATAGTTTATGGATAACCGGCTTACATATTTGGAAGACAAAGTGGGAAGGCTGTGTCCCTCCAAGACCCTCCGACGCGCCGCCTCTGATCTACGTAATTACATTGCCTTTGTTAATTAAATTTTAAAATAAATTATGCAGGTGGTCTATTTTAATGCTGCTATTTACAAAATAACATTATTTATATTTTTCTTAGATTGACAACCCAAATTTCCAAATATTATGCATTTATTTTCCTTTGGTCTTATATTAGTATGAAATAAAAACTATTTCGTTTCTGCAGAGTGGAGCAACGCAAGCGTTACAAGTTTCTGAATATATATTGGCAGCTTCGTGCATTGAAAGGGAAAATATTGTCTATTCGAAAGTAGTCTCCCTGTAAAATGCCTGTTTGAAAATTAAAAACCCCGTTCAAATATTGTCGTTAATATGGCAATGTGCAAGCAGGTGAGATCTCTCGACATCTGATAATTGTCACGACCTTTCAATGGAAATGAAGGACATATTCTAATGCAACAAAAAGAGAAATAAGTGAGGAAGTAAGGCAATTAACTATATTTTAAAATACAGTCAAACGGCATTTTATATTTTTCTAATTAAGATATTCATTTATGAAATTATCTTAATGGAACCCGGTCTGGCATTTTAATTAGTATACCATTCCGTAGAAGTGTGTACACTGTCTTTAGAAATACATACACATTCACGGGCATAAAAATGTTATGGAATATGTGTGTATGCTCCAGTGGCGGCTCGTAGGGTGAAGCAAGTGTAACGGCTTATTTCCGCAACTATAAAATTATTGCGCGCCGACTATGTTATATATTTCGTTGTATATTATGTTTCGTTCCATTATATATGAGTTAAGTAATAATATTGTGTATTTTACTTTAAACGCCTTTTCAAGATCTAAAGAAGAGGGCAAAAATTATAGTTTGTGTTTACAAAGACCTATGTCTATGATAGCATAGATATTGTTGGGAATTAGGAGCATTTAATGTTAGCGGTAATATGGCAGAAACAAATTAGGCTCTTTTGGAATAAAATCGGTTTATTTTTATCAGTTTATTTCATAACTAATGTTGAAAATGGTACTTTCACGAATCCCACAGCTAATTTCCAATCGATGCGCAGTACAGTTCGGACAGCTGAGTTAGGAACAATGTTTTTTCTACGAGCGCGACCAAAGAAACGAATGAGAAAAGTGAAGTTGTATAGGTAAAACAAAAAATATGAAAACCTTAAACTAATAATAATTATGTACGAGTACTTTGAAAGTATTAAAATCAAACTCTTAATCCGTTTCATTATTGCTAATATTACTGGTGAACCAGTATAAAGCATTTTACAAATTTATAGTTGTATTTAACTATTGCTGCAACTGACTGTTCTGGTGTTCGGGGTAATTTAATTTGAAATTTCTCTGTAAATAGAGCTTGCAAAAGATACACCGAGAGCACAAGTCCTGCAATGGACAAATTGTTAAGGCAAACAGTTAGGCAAAACCGACATCTATAATCCAAGCAGGTAAAATAAATTTTATACGAAGCAAGGGGAGTTACTGTTTCCAATGCTACTATAAGAAATAAACCTAAAGACATCCAAAATTGACCCAGAACATAGAAGAAATCTTTTATAATTTGCTCGTGACTATCAACAATGGAATGATATTGACCGGTCAAACTGTCTGTAATGGTTTGGCGATGAATAGTACTAGATAACCGGAAAACCGAGTTAGTTGTGTTTGTTAAGTCAATAGTGAATACCAGAAATTTATTGGAAGTTGTAGTTCTATGGTATGGCCTGCATTATCGCCAGATTGCAAACCTCTGCCACTGCCATTTAGCCACTGCCTTTCAATAAGATTGGAATCCTCTTCTGGGACCTTATTAACAGAATTGTAGCGAGTATCTCAAGACGATATCAAGTACTAATACGGGATCGAGGAGGAGCAACGCGTTATTAAGTCACAATTTTAAAAATTTTATTAATGACAATGTTACTAACTTAAATGTTAGGTAATTGAAATGTTACTAAAGTTCTTTTTCAATCGCAATCCGCTTTAAAACGAAAAAAGGGACAGCTTTGTAAAATTGGTCTATATTTAGGGTGGCTCACTTATTAGTATCTAGTATATTTCATTAAAGCGTTCACAAAATTTTCAGCTATTATCTGAAACTGATCTAAAAAAATCAATTGCCAGGAAATAGCACTAATTTGATAAAGGTATATCAAAGCCGGATATACAATTTATTTCCCATCCGTTTAATAAGCCTATAAATACTGGTCTTGCGTATTTCCTTGACGATCTGCAATTATTTACCTAGTACTTAATATCTAGCTAAACTAACTTTTACTTTTCAAGAGTATCATAATCTTGTTGTTATTTTTAATCGATTTAAGGTCACCCAAAAAAACATTTGAAATATCAGTGTTTAATTTAATTGTATTAAATACTGTTGCTTTGATTTGAATTGATTCATTGAAAAAATAATGGAACAATTAAATATTTGTATAAACCACTTCTCCAAAATGATTTTAAATGAACCGTTACAAAATGAGTGTTCACTTGTTATTAATTTTATAATGTCTATTATACAATTATATATCTTAAAAGGAACTAGACGTATTTC
>CAXKVY010014780.1:15000-18003 GCA_964058915.1 Tetropium fuscum | reverse complement strand
TTTGGACATTTTTGCATAGTAAGCATGGGGTTTATCCAGTGGAGTACTATGTGAAATTGTTGTTACAGTAAATTACACAATGCAAGTCATATTGGGAAACTAATTCAATACGAAGAGTAATTTAAGTTAGGAAAAGTTCGATTTTCCTAATGAGCGCAGGAAAAATTTTCCCGGACCCAAAAAAATTTTCTTAAATATAATAAACTAATTAGGTATTCATTTATTGTCAACGTAAATCATTTCTTATTATTATTATAAATTTTAACTATGCCTTTTTTATAATTGGTTACAGGAAGCCCTGCACATGTATTTTATGAAGTAGAGGCTAAATTTGTACTTATATTGATCTCTCTTTGACCCAGTATTTTTGAGCCCAGTATTTTTGAGAAGTTTCACTTGAACAGTTTCCTCTATATTCACGTCTTCAGTCACAGGCCCGTTACGTTGGCCGATGCAATTCTCAGCATCCGGCAATTCCAAAAAATCTGCAATTTTTTTTAATGTATAGAATGAATAAGGAATAGAATGTATACCAACGCATTGTCTTTTATATTTTCCATTTCCATATCCTAGGAAGAATCTTGAATGCTCAAATGCAAAAAAAAGAGTGGAATATATTCCGTCTGCGTCTACTACCATACGTTACTACCATACTACCATACTACCATACCATACGTCTGCTACGATACTGATGATGCAAGAGCCGACATCACCACTCTTAAAAGGCATGGTGCATGGAAAGCAACGAACGTGGTAGAACGATATATACAGAATCTCGTTCAACAAAAACTTTTCGACAAGATTGATTCCTTCGATGTTTCCGCTATAAATAATAAATTCTCTTCTCACGTCTTTGTCGTGGAAATATCTATAAATATATTATTATATTTTTTTTATTATTATATATTTTACGATCTCTTTTATATGTTCAAGCTGAAGAAATGTTAGTTCTTTTTGAAGGCATGCTCCACTGATACCAACAATCAACACTATCTAAAATAAGATATAGACAGCACTTCTGGAAATATAGGGGAACGTTTTGCAGGAGTTGTAATTTTCTCACTCTTTATGTTTTTAGGGTCATTGAATATGAATCTCAACTTTGCCCATAGAAATTTTGCCCAGAACCCCTTTTTCTTGAAAAAATTCTAAAAAATTGGCACTCTTTTCGGTTCTAGCCTATATCTAAAAAACTATGCATTTTATCGAAAAAAACGTATATAAAATTAAAGTAGACAAAATATCCTACATTTTAACCGCCTATGCTTTTTTTCATCATGAAGCCGGCATAGGACAGCTTAGGACTTTTGGTATGTTGTTCAGTACACTAAATATAATATTTTTACCAATTTTCAGATTTACATTAATTTTTTCAGACTCAAACCCTAATATGCCTGGGCTAGCTAAACGTTGTACGATTGAAAGTTGACTTCCAGCAACCCGGTTTATTGTTTACCATTGAAAATCTTTCAGAAGCATCACCGTGAAAAACAACTGCGATACTTAAAAAAGTAAAAATCATGGAATAAATAAAAATATCGCGATTCATCAGCTTCCAGACAAATAAAATCGGAGATAACAAAACGAAGCACTTAATATCAGTGATTTCTTATCTGCAAGATGATGACCAGACAGAATTTTACGCGCATTTAACTTCATAAAATACTGGCATTTGACCCGTTTCACAGAATTTCTAAAATTTTTTTTTGTTGTCACATTTTGAACTGTTTTATCGTGTTTATGTAGTAGCATGTTTCGGCGTACGAAGAAAAACACACTATTATTATGTTATTAAAGCTACACCATTAAAGCTACACCATTATCTGTGAATAACATATTTATTTTGGAATCATGAAGTATTTTCCCAATATATCCGAAGTTGTCAGTTTTGGCACTTAGCCCCTTTGTTACTTTTCCTCAATTTTAAATAAATATTATGGTATATATAGTCATTAATTTCTTATATTGAAAACACTTTAAAAAAAATTATGTCTGCAACTCGTAGGAAAATTGTTTGTTCCACATATGGAAAATATCGATTTTAGGTAAAAATGATACGAACCAAAATTGTAGGATATTTAATTCCAAACAACTTGAAAATGTAAATTGAAAATAAACGGGTTATTTTCCGTAAATCTAAATGTAGACTGCCAGTGACCCCTTATATTAATTGCTACTTTCAATGTTTTCCTTGTCAGCACCTTTTTTGGTCTAATTTGTCTGGACCGCAACGGATGGAGCAAATCCAGGAGGTTGTTAAACAATGCTGTCAAACTTATAATTCAAGAAAGCATGAGTGAGATGAACATATCCCATTCGTTGGGAAATATGGGCGCCAGAACCAGCCAATAGCATGTTCTTTTATCTCATGTTTAGGATACTCCATAATATGATCATATATGAGCAATAGTAAAGTAACCGACGTAGAAGACATAAAAATATAAGAACAAGCAGCTTGATTGAAACTATCTCGAACTGGCAATTACAATTACTTAAACGATGAGTAAATATATAAAATTCCGATTGGAAGTTTATCTAATAAATACATTTTCCAATTTATATAACACAATCACTGGGAACTTCCATCTCTTACCCGAATAACCCACTTATAAGGAGCGACAGTCTATAGGGCGGAAATTATTAAATTTTCCAAGATACAGAAACGAATTCAGTGACTATTATCTTTTGGCAAAAGCGTTTCTAACAAGGCCAATTTCTCATCCTCCATTACATGTACACCGGTAATCGTTGGCCAAAATTGATATTAACAAAACTTGTCATAAAGTGTACGCAGCATCTTGGTAGTTAATAATTGTAACTAAGGTACCTATCTTTTAAAGATAAAAAAATAAACATATTTAGCTTTGAATCGATATTGATCATTTATTGCCAATTTGTAGGCGGTTTCAACCTGATCATGATCTAATATTTTCTTCAAAAATTTCTAAGAGATTTGGTTTTATTCCCGAACACTGTGTTTAAAAATTGAACGACATAATGATA
>CAXKVY010014780.1:0-10000 GCA_964058915.1 Tetropium fuscum | reverse complement strand
CAAAGTTGATGAACGACGGACGAAAACGGCAGTCGAATATAATTACTATTAACCATATTATATAGTGCAAGATCCCATATTAGAAATATATACCCTCATCTAACTTTTTTTATAATAGATTTTTTTTATATTATTTTGAATTTCAACTCTTATCTCAGGTGGGTTCAGAGTTGCACGTTATTAAACGTATATGTCCTTTCATGAAAAATGCAGAAAAGGAAAATAAATGTGACTGAAATATTGGAAGAAAATATGGGAATAATCCCTTAAAAAGATAGACTGAATTAGTTGACTTTATGAACAAATAGGTAAAAAGGACCATGTGCAATAAATAGCAGAAATACACACAATGCACAAAAAATAAATGATAAAGAACAAAAGCTGTGCGATAAAAACAAATATGATAAAAACACAAAATACAAACCTCCCAAAATGAAGAAAGTAACATCGCCGGATCAGAAGACAGAAACAAAAGTAGACTACGCATTGATAATAGAAAGACAGCAATATTCAATGAAGAAGATAGGTAAGCATGAGCTAACTTCAATCATTACATCGTAGTAATATAAAACAAAATGTAACAAAAACATTGAAAAGAAAATAAGAAATATATGGATATTTATAAATAAATCCTCCGATGCAAGTAAAAAGAAATATGAGGTCGAAATATAAATATGAGGTCAAAAAGTAACGTCAAAATCAAACAGATAGGAGAGAACTAGTATAGATTCAAGATGGCAATATATCAGAGAAGGGATGATGAGTATCACTGCTGCAAATAAAATAGGAAGGAGAGAAATAGAGGAAAATAAAGAATGGGATAATGACCAATGCCAAACTACAGGTGAGGAAAAGTCAAAGCAAGGTTCAAATCAATAGGTAAAAAAAGTATGAGAAGTTAGAAATAAATATATATATATATATATATATATATATATATATATATATATATATATATATATATATATATATATATATATATATATATATATATATATTTATATATATATATATATATATATATATATATATATATATATATATATATATATATATATATATATATATATATATATATATATATATATATATATGTTATTATATATATATATATATATATATATATGTTATTATATATTTATTATATATATATATTATATATATATTATATGATGTTATTATATATATATATATATATATATATTATATATATATATATATATATATATATATATATATATATATATATATATATATATATATATATATATATATATATATATATATATATATATATATATATATATATATATATGAGGAAAACATCCTCGGTGTACCTAGAGGGGGTGTACCGACCCCTAGGTACACCGAGGATGTTTTTTGACATCGGATTCGTGATCAGCGAACCCAAAAAACTCGAACCCTTTTAAAAAAGTTTTTTTATGAAGTAAAATGTGGCTGCAAGTTTGATGCAGTTCTTGATGCATTTTTGCATACAAAAATGCATTTTTTGACAAGCCCCCTTAGTTATCCCCCGAACTTTTTTCTAAGTTGTTTTTAGAATCGAATGCAAAAAACCTGAGGTCTCTACCTGCGTGTCATAAAAAGTGATAGCATTTTTCACTCATTTTACCCGTCTAAAGGGAACGTCGTGTAATTCTTCGAATTGTATCCAATTCTTCGTCTACAGCTAAGCAAATTAGGGATCGGAGTGGAAGTAATGCGTCCGTTCGAACCATTCAAAGGGTACTAAAGAAGTGTCCAAACTTAATGCAAGCACGTCTAAAATGTTCACGAAATCATCTTAACTGGACAGAGGAGTGGAAGAGAGTCGTTTTTAGCGATGAAAAGTTTAACCTAGATGGCCCTGATGGCTTCCAATATTACTTTCATGACATTAGGATGGAAGAAAAAGTTTTGGCATGGCATCACAGCCAGGCAGAATCGCTAATGATTAGGGCGGCGATTTCAGGTCAAGGGAGAGTTGGAATAATGTTTCTAGAAGGTCGGCAAACTGCTCAAAAGTATTTGGAGTTGCTTCAAAGGCAGGTTAATAACATAGCAGTTTTATTTCTGAATCAAGAATGGATATTTCAACAAGACAATGCGCCCAATTAATCAGGCAATTCACACCGCCCAAGTAATCTAAACATGCTTGTCTGCTAATAATGTTCCAGTTTTAGAATGGCTAGCTATTTCCCCTGATTTAAATATCAGAAAATTTATGGGGTGCGTTGGTCAAACGCGTTTATACTGAAGGAATACAGTTTAGCAACAGAGAAGAACTATTGGCTGCCATTAGAGCCGCCGGGAGGCAGTCCCAATGAACCTTATAGAAAATTTATTTAATTCATTGCCTCATCGAATGTTAGCAGTCATTGAGAAACAGGGAGGGCATACTAAATATTAAAATTAACTATATTTAAATGAAATTTTTTAGCTTAATTTTAAAAGTGAGAGTAATCAAGTGTCGCATTATAAATTACATATTTGCTTTAAAAAATTTCCATAATTGTAGAATTTGAAAGTATTAAGCAAAATGTTGAACAAATATTGTTAAAATGAAATGAATGACCATTAAAGAAAATTAGACCAAATTACTAGGTGAGAGTGCACTAGTGTATGCTCATTTTTCTGAAGAGATATAAAGGCAAATAATAGTCCGTTTAATTGCCTTTGCTCTTATCAAACGTAGTTACAGAACGGATTTTATATCCTAGTCATCCAGTGCTTCTTGTTAAGTATATCCGCATCAGTGAATAGTTACTACTTAGTAGATGGGAGCATCTGTAGTTGAATGATATCGGCTACATTTACTTGGTGAATATGATGCTTTACCCCAGACAGATTCAGGTTGACGGATATTAGAGAAATGTTGGATTTGTTCGGTATTGATCCGAATGTTTACCACACTTTCTCCAGGGCAACGTTGTTATTTTCTAACTATCACTTTCAGCAAATTGTCTGAGAAATATAATACTTATAACCTTAATCGATAATCGCTTTCCATTAAATTTTTCCGAAACCGTAGAAGTATCTTCGCGCTTGTTACGTACGTTTTATTTATGCTTAAATTGATTAACGACTCGTGTTATATCGAAATAATGTACGTTGGAGTACCGATGTCTTGCTCAGTTGTTGCTGAGGATGAAGGAGCTTTTATTTTTGTGCTATAGAGTGCGAAGTTCACGATGCTGTGAATTCATTAATTTTGTTTAAATGAAAAGATCGTGGTTAAGTAACGTGTTTTAAATAGTTTGCTTCATATTCTCAGAACAAGGAAATTATTTTTCTGCGTATATGGTAAATGGCTATTTTTATCAACACATTTTGTAACTCAACGATACAACTAGGAGCTATGCTTGTTTCAAATATACTAACAACTAACAAAAACCGCAAAAATGTGCTTTGCGATTTCAATGTAACTTTTGAATGTAATGCCTTGGTTGATTTCCTAGCGTCGACTACCTACTAGCTCAGTCGACAAGTAGTTTCAGATAGAAAAAGGTCGGAAGTTAATGAAACTTTGGCAAGTTATTTAAGGATGGTTAATAAACATTTTCTCAAGTTTTGGACCTCGAGGATGCGAAAAAAGAGGGGGGGGCTGCAAAATTTTCGATCTTTCTCCGGTTTTTCCTTAATAACATTTTTGCCATAGTATATAATACTATGGCAAAAACATATATGACTTTTTGTACAGCGTTAAATTTTCTACTATATTGATAATCAAACATGGTTGTATGTCAAATCGTTACCGAGATATGGCGCTTCAAAAAAAAATTAATTTATCAAAATTCGCTAAAAAATGCCGAAGAATGCAGAATTCTACCTTAGTTCTTCTGTTATATCCGAATTATTGTGACATGTTGTTGTCATTATGATTCCTGGTTACAACCGCCAACTTCGGAAACTCCCACCCACCCCCGCTCCCCCTTCCCCACCCAACCCCAATTCACAAAAGCTAATTTTCTTCTCTGATGAAATACAACTATACTCACTCCATGTTGGTATTGCCGTAGTATGTAAGGGAAAAAGTTATTATGGAAAAACCGGAGAAAGGTCGAAAATTTTGCACAAGGTCCTCGAGGTCCAAAACTTGAGAAAATTTTAATTAACCACTTCTGAACAACATCCCAAAGATTCATTAACTTCCGACCTTTTTCCACCGAAACCCACTTTTTCCAACCTGTCGACTAGACTATACGCCTCGTCCATGAAACACAAGCCGCGGCATTAAATCTTGTACTTTTCTGACTATTAAAAAAAAATACTATTTTTATTTGCACACTTGTTATTTGCAAAATTTACAAATTTGCAAACAAAAGTAAATTCGAATAACGTATGCATATATTATAATACATACATGTGGCTCCATGTTCTCTAATGTTACCTCCAGGTTATTGAAAAATCACTGATTTGTAGTTAAAATCTCCGCCATGTTTACAATGTTTACAATTTTTGGTTGCAAATCATAACTTAAAATATGTTGTAAATGTAATATTACTCACCCCAACAGAAAGTAACAACTTTTTTTATTCGGGGTAATAAAAACACTATTTTCCGGTATTTTCTTAACGGCTTTCGGATCACAAAACAGGTGTTTGTCGGCTAATTGTTACACCGATTGGTTTGGGGAAACATACCGATCAATCCTGATTTCGTAGGGAGATGAAAGAGGACAGCACTGATTGCCTCGCAGCAAAATATCGCATGGCGAAGTTTCGGTCAATGTAGCCCCCGGTTTTCATCGCCTCATTCCGCGGTAATAATCTTAAGCGCATTATACATTCCGGATAATTCCTCTAGGAAATGGATAGTAACCTGTAAACTTTAATTATTACCTGATAATTTTACTAATATAATACTCCAGTGATACATAAATATTATGGTTTAAAACATTTATATAGTAAGCTATATATGGAAATATAGAAGCTATTAATTTCAAATTGTGACATCTAGAATATAACGCATATGTTAAGAGTCACTAAAGCTAGTGAGATATTTGACCCTGCAGGCATGTGTTAAGATCCTGCCACAGCGCCGGATATCCGCGCCACCATTCCGGAGGGGATGAGCGATCCAAGCCTTGCTGCTAGTTGGTAGATGAGAATCTGCTATACACGTACACCGTACACGTATGCATATAGATTAGACCGAGGATTACTGTGTCGGCCTCTGCTAATGCCAGTCTTCACCGGCTGTCAACAAGCTTTTATTACGTTGACGAAGACTATTATCCTAGGCAATAACCCAGAAAACGTTAAAGCTCCAACAAAGGACCATATTATGGCAGATACGGCGCACGGGGATATCAACAGCTTAGCCATATTTTTATTGCTGTGTCAATTACTGTAAGCAGTCTGAAACTTGTTTATTTTGTATTAAGTTCAGTTTACGTGTCTGGGCATTTTCTCATGCCGTCTTCTACAAAGATCGATTGCGGACCCGAGAGCGTAATGTCAGGAAATGCTTTTTGAATGTCAGTTTTTATAACGAAAATACGGGTGACCCTTGCTTTGCCCAACCTGACATCTTCCAATTGAATAATATTATATTACGTGACAGCAAAAAGCGTCGCTATTGTTAGTGAGATAACTTGAACAATAGTAACGCGAAGGGGCAAATGATAGATAAAAGTAACACTTGAAGGAAACGCCACAACACTAAGGTTTATAGTGCTATATTTCGATAACTCTAGTACTGTATTGAATAGTAAGTAGAAAAAAACGCGCAAGGGTCATTTTAACTAGAATCTTAAATGTCAAAACAAATATGTTTATTTGAAAGCTAACTGATAGATATTCACCTCGTGCAACTTTGTTACGAACATAAATCTCACAGTTTAATAAAAAAATTAATATTTACTATACGAATTTGAACACCCATTTAACCTTGAGGCTAAGTGACGTCACACAGCCTGTAATTAAGTAGGCAGCATTGTTTGTCAGTACGCCTAAATAGCCCATGCTAACAGCTGCAATTATTTACGGTTATTTTTGTCGTTATGTTCTGTGCGTTTTTCTACGAATTGTTTTTGCGTTCATCTGCGAATTGTGTTTTGCTTTGTTTCTGTACATTATTGTAAGAAAATAGAGCCAGGATTTTCTAAAGAAGTGCAGAAAATGTGTCGAAAGTTGATTTTAGCATGGTGGACGAGTTTTATATGTAAAATTTAGATCATTTATCAGCAGAAGTGCCAACAAAGTCTATTTCCACGTCAACTGTCAATAAGCAGGGAACCAACTTTAGAATATAGTACTAATACACCGTTGTGTCATGTTCTTATAATAGTTTTTCGGTAACATGAGTCCGGTAGAAGGTTTCTCAACGGAACTATATGATTTGTGGAGTGCTGAACACGAATATGAAGTTTTCTCATTATATATAATTCCTCTCTTATATATAATAATTCTCTCTTCTCTCTATAATTCCGTTGAGAAACTTTCTACCGGATTATTTTTACAAAACAGGCATTTTTTAGTACCATTTGATCAGGTTATTATTATTATGAAAAGTTTCGAGTGCTAAGTCATCGTATAGGTATCTTTTTTTTTAATAAACTGTCCCAAGTACACTGATTCTTAAAGAATTTCAAATACTTCATAACGAATAAGGCCATAACGAAATTGGAAGTATTAAATTTACACTTTATTCAAGGAAAAAAGTGTAGACAAGTGTAAATTATAAATTAAGAACATTTTTCCACTTTATTAATTATTAAAATACGAGGAAAAATGTACAGATATAACGCCTCAGTGTTTCTCGTAGGCGGCAGATTTCATATTGTGATTCTGTCGAAATAGTAGAATGAATTTTCATAATAAATTTTTCTTTCCTCTTGAAAACCCTTGAACCATACTGTTTACAATGAGACCATGTACGAATGATTAATACGTTCTCATCATTAAAAATATGGAAATAATATTTTTTATCCAGACCTTTAGGGACCCACAACTTTAGGGATTTTCTCGGCTGCTTTCTGTCCTGAAGGCTAGGATTAAAAAATAATTAAATGAAATACTAGGAAATTTAACTTGGATATATCGAAAATACTATGAATATAAACTAAAGTACAAACAACTACAAAACCAGTAGAACTAAAACAGATTTAAATTTAGTAGTGGAGAATTACTGATATCAATTTCTATACATGCTAGTACTGTCAACTTTAACCCTTTAGTTTGGGTGTAAAATTTTAGAGTATCATTAAATGAATCGTTAGTTTATATTGAATGGTTAAGAAACCTTGAATCCGTTTTATTGTTTTGTGACGCTCTTTTGTGTGAGGTACCTCTTTTCCCTACAGATAGTAGGGGCCTCGAGTAGCTACGAGTGAAGACGGGCGGTAACACCAGGGGTCACGTGATTCACAGATTGACTCTTATTTCCCTATCTAAAGGAATACACAGCTGAATGGTTATAACAGGTTTATTGTCAGTAGGTGCTAGCAAATGGAGGTTCTTACTGAATCATTTACTGTGGAAGTGGGAGAGCTGCTTTTAAAGGCTCATTTTGGCGGTATTTTCCGTTTCTACGAGGAGGTTTCTCCTTCCTATGAGCTTCATCTCTCGTGTGCGCTGCTCTGGCGGTTATATTATGATCTCTAGCATACCTGAGTCGTGCCTTGAGGGTTTTCTGGTATTGAAATAATTATTTATGTAACCAGTTGGGAAAAGTACTATTTTGGGTAATGAGCAAATTTCTACGGAACGAGCGCTAGCAAGTTCCGCAAATTGCGAGTTACACAAAATAGTGTTTCTCAACGTGTTTCATACAAGGCTTTTTCCTAATTTGACCAATTTTATATTTTATGAGAAGAAAACTCGTTTAAAAACAATCCAGTCGCTTGTCACTTCCATAGCTTCTCAGGTCTGAATAACCTAGTACAAAATAAACTTTACAAAACCAGTTGCATAAAATTTTACTTTTCGTAACTGGTTGTCAAAAGTAAGACGTTTCCTAACGTCAAAGGGGTTTGAAAAGTGCTACTTTAAATGTCAAAATTAGCAAAAAAAATTGGAGAAAGTATATTCCGAAATACGCTTTCCAAATGATCTACCGGTTTACCCAGACATTTTCATACGAGGAGACCCAACGGTTCATTCATGAAACGCTCTATCTATTATTGTTCTAAAAAGTGCCATGAAGAGCGAGAGAGAAAATGGAAGACATCGGCCATTCGGCAACGCTGCTTCTTCTGATCAGAGCCCTTGGCAAAGCCAAGCTGCCAAAGATTGTAGCTCACCTTGAAAATACTTACCGATGAAAAGTGTAATTTTCTGGACAAAGACTTCAAGTAAATTTAACAGTAAGCTTAGCAAATGTGCCGTTCGAGTGAAAAAAACAGACGACTAGGATGGAGCGATCTTGTATCGGCCAAAAACGTAAACGAGTCTCGTTGTGTTAAAATGTCTCTGTGTTTACCTGTATGGCAAGTACCAGAAGTTAATTTAGAGGCTCCGTAGTAAATTTAGAATTATTTATTTGTTTTTATAAGTGTAAACTAGTTGTCAGTGTCAAATTGTAACGTTTTTTTGTGTAATATAATATTGCCAATTAAAGTAGGATTGAAACCGTTGTTAGACGCTATATATTTAACTATATTCAGCCGGATAGAGGAATATATATTTAGTATCTTGCCTATATATTATACTATCATAAGCAATTACTTTCTGATATAAATGTGTAGATCTATAGCATTCGAGATCCGTCACCCGGGCCCTCCGCCACTTATCCATCATATTTATTACTGAGATGACGGATTTAGGGTATAAATGTGTTAATAAATCTGCATTCCTAGCAAATAGAAATAACAACTGCACATGTATACCTACATAGCCTTCAAAATCCAGTCTTAAGTCTTATGAGAATCGTTTTTGTAGCTACTTTCTTGTTATTAAATAAGTATTATTATGTTCTTATCCATTACTGGTTTGTTTTCCTTCTATTTGTTTTCAGTTAGGTTATATTGTCTTGGCTGTATTTATATAAATACATAAATAAATATGTTTACTCCTATATATTCCAGTCACGTGTTTCATTTTGTCCATGATAACTGCAGTAATTTCCAATGGGTAAGAATATTTATTCGTGGCGATTCCTGTAAACTTTTATCTCACAATAATTTTGCATCCCCTTTGCTACGCTACGTTGCGCCTCGCAAATACAAAATATGAGGGCCAAAAAAGACTATTATTCCTAATATAACAATATAATACTATTAACGCGGCATTACCGAATAAACAAACTATCATGTAAGAGCAAGTTAATGCTCACATTTATTATCGAATTATAAAAGTACGTATTTATATATAAATAAATAATATATTTTTTAAACATGGGTATTAGTACCATTGCCATGGTCGAAGCGTATTCGAAAACATATACTAGTATACAAATAACATCCGCTCATATTCCCCTGACACTTCCCATTCGCAGTTGGCTGATAATTATGGAGCACTGCCGGATCGCGAGGTAAAACAATTAACCGTTGTGGAACCGGTAATTGCTTTTGAAATATTAAATTGCTCGGTTTAGTCCTGCATAAAAAGTTGCTAGTTTGTTATAATGAAAGAATTGAGTACGATACATAGAATATATTAGAAATTTAAATAACGCTTTAACACACCGCCACACGTGCTGATGGTGCTAAAACCACACTTGCTTATTCTTGCTTGCATTTTTTCAAAATAAAAATTTTAGCAAACACTTTTTTAAAGCAAAATACTTTCATATATTCCTTTAACATGCTTAACTTCCATCCAGTCTTCAAACGCCTTGAACTCCTTATCGTAAGAGCTACGAGATTTTTCCGGCAAAATTTACGATATGGCCGCCTCCGCATCATCAATAATTTCTTGGAGAGGTTCTTCCTGATGAAACTGGTTTATAGTATAAAAAATTCACTACTTATCGTCAGCAAATTAGTAATATTAGTATATAACTAAAAGCCGTCTGATTGAGGATGTTGTTTATTATTTAAAAGAAGACATCCGTGTTC
>CAXKVY010014779.1:0-45696 GCA_964058915.1 Tetropium fuscum | reverse complement strand
TATAAATGGTGGTACTTGTAATAATGAAACCTACAATACTAATACAATATACTACCTAGGAAAGTAGGTAGTGATCAGGCCACCGATCGACAAATGACCAAATAAAGAAGCTAAAGGCACACCATCTAAATTGTAGTTTTTACAGGTATAATGCCCTTATGAACAGCTGTCCCTAAGTTTACAAAATCAAAAAATTATGAAATAATCACAAACGCAAAGCTTACGGTAAGAGGTATGACTAAAATTACAAGGATTTTATCACCATCCATACACTTTGTCCTGGAAGTGTCGTGACCATAACGTGAGACAAAGGTGTCCTCCACAACGCTATCATAAATAAAGAAAGTGGTACTCACAGTTGGGACTAAGTACACAAACCGTCTTTGACTGCTCTCGGATATCATTCCAGAGAATACTGCTAGCGAACCAATGTCCAACTTTGAGGGGCTCCGATACACTCTGTGAAGGGTAAAGGTGGCTTACAGACTTCTCTGACCCACCGCAGCTCTCTTCAGATCTAACTAAAGGCTGCGCCTCATGGACCTCAAACTTTATAACAAGCTGCTCGAAATAGCAAAAATAGAGGAAACCAGTGGTTGAGTCCACCGTACAATGCTCGCTGCTTTTGTCAAGTGTTACTAGAGTCAATATTGGCGTGCAGAAAGTAAGGACAAACGGGAGAGAACAGTAAGAGACGAGAGGCCTGAAAATGTTCCGTTTTTCAGTCTCACATATGAAATTTATATCAAAACAAAGAGGAGATGTTAGTTGTTACATACCTTAGCTCTTATTAGGCCTCCTTACACTTTGAACCAGGATAATGTAGAAAATAGCTGTTAAAATTCACTATCCTGTCATGGCTTCCAATTATACACAAAAAAGGACTTCTTTTTTGTCTCCTTGATAAAACTGATCTGATTAGCCAAATTGAAATAATTAAAATTACTAGATTTGAATTTGAATGTAAAATGTTATTTCTTACTTCAAGCAGTTGTTAATAAAGTAAATTCTCAAACAACCCTCTCTCTTATTTATTGTTATAATTTGTGTACTTAGTCTGTCTGTGTGGATAAATACCACTCCTTAAATTAATAGCTGTAAAAAATGCTGAAACCAAATACAGTGGCCCTGAGGGTATTTGCCGGCGTGACAAAGGCAATTAATATATGTAGGTAAGTGCATACAGGGTGCTGAAATTATGACTGTTACACACCCCCTCTCCCTAGATAAAAAATGTATACCAACTGTATGCATTTTTTTTTTACTACTACTACGTACTTAAAGTTACTTAATCTACTTTTAACCTTCACCATTAAATTAACCTAGTTGTCTAATCCGGGAATGTCATGACATGATAAGATAAGTAGGTAGGTATATACCATATTGAAAATAACTTTGCAAGTAGCCTGGTTATTTCTTTTGTCTAAATTGGGTAAATAGTCTATTTCCGGTTATGTATTCTCCATTCTTTGAAGAAGTCCCTGCTCGGGCGCCAAAATTCGTTGAAGAAAGACCGTCTTCATTCATTCATTCCTACAATCACCAATTTGCTGCCACATTCACGCTCACTATCACTAACAGTCTAAACTTCTGAACCTTCGTAAGGCTTAAGATCCTTTACATGGAATTTTCCGATGTTTCTTCCGTCTGGTCCTGCCAATTCATAGACAAGCTTTCTTAGTGATAGAATTTAGCTTTCTCCCATCAAAACAGAACCTTGGTTCACCATTCCTTTTCTCAACAATCAGTACTGGACTAGCCCATGGACTTGTGGAAGGACGTACTACTTTAAGTTGCAGCATTTTGTCCAATTCTTTATTCAGAGTTGCAAGTTTATACGGCGACATCACATGATGGCGTTGCTTGATCGGCTCAGCAGTTCCCGTGTCAATTTTGTGTATAATCCTGTTTGTTCGTCCTAAACCTGAAGATGAAAGCAACCGAAACTTGGCTATTGCTGTATCCAATTCCTGTAACTGGTTATCTTCAAGTTCGTCTTTTGAACAAATTTTATTGATAGCACAAACTGCTTTATTTCCTTGAAATTTATTACCAACAATAGTTAAATGATTTTTGCCAACAAAATAGGAGTTGGTACTAAAATCCATAGTAATATCAAATAACCTACAAAAATCCGATCCTAAAATAAAACTATGTGCCAAAGACGGCACCACTAAAGTTTTTAATATTTTTACCACTTTATCAATTTTCACAGGTAAATTAACATAACCAACAATCTGTTGAGTTGCTCCGTCAGCAGTACTAACATGTTGATCGTAAGAATCTTGCACAGTTAATTCAAAAATATTTAATAGATACATTCCAGTACCTCCAATAACCGAACGACTTGCACCGCTATCGAGAAGAGCTACGACTGACCTGCCAAATATCTGTATTGAAACATACGGCCTATTGTCGTCTTCTTTCTCGACAAAAATGATATTAGCTTCATTTTGAATAGGGTTCTTAACACCATACTCAATAGGCTTGCACTGATTACCTTCTTTACCATAAAATTTTCGAACTGTAGATAGCCATTTTTTCCATTCTCTTACAGAAGTTTTGTTGTAGACCTTATCGGAGTATAATGAGACAGAGAAACGCTGGCCTACTCTCGGTCCTCTGGGTTTGCGTTTTTTTGGAAAGCAGTTTGGACAATTAGGGCGAATTACACCTTTTTTTCCACAACTATAACACGTAGGAATCCGTGAAAATTTCTTACAATTTCGCTTAACATGACCCACTCCATTGCAACCCCAACAACGTACTTCAGACTCCTGATTAGAATATTTAAATCTTGACTGCGACCTCAAGCTGTTGATTCCGCTTGGACCAGCTTCTTGGAAATCTAGTGATCTCCTTCCAGGGTTTTCATTTATCCCGTCCTTCGTAGGACATGATGACGATGATGCAGGTGAATAACTTAAGCTAGGCTCCAATGTAGAAATATTTCTTGTAGGTGGTGGTCGAAATTCTTTCTTATTTTTTTCTGAATCTTCCAAAGCTCTACATACTCTAACTAAACTACTAACATCTGGAATTACTTGTAGCACTAAATGGTTTTGATAATCGGGCAAAACATGTGACATCAAAGTCTTCAGTTTTACTTCATTAGATGGTTTCTCAGACAGACATTCGAAAAGATTTTCCATTATAGAAATATATATAACAACTGGTTCGTTAATATGTTGCGTCCGTTTTTCTATTTGTTTCCATAGTTCTTTATCATAATCTCGTGGCAAGAAGTCTTCTTTTAAAGCTTTTACAAGAGAATCCCAAGTGTTAAACCTACTATGCCGGAGTTGAGCTCGGTACCATTCTAGAGCATAATCCTCAAACAAATCCGAAGCAGCTTCAAAGAGTTCCTGCTTTGTGCATTTTCTGGCCATTCTTAATTCTTCTACTCGTTGGAGAAAAGCATTGAGTGAAACTTTGTCCGATCTTCCCATAAACTTAACAGGCCACTTGTAAACTGGTACTGACTTATTGTGTGTAAATGTAGTATTACCACTCGTTAAAGCTAAGTTAGGAACTGTTTCTCTACGTTCTTCACTATTTGTATATTTTTGGATTACCTCTTCCAAATCTTCTTCTAGGGTTGACACGATAATTATGTTATCACCACGGTAGTTACTAATGTCGTCGTTGATATTTTCGGGGATTCGGCTTAATCTCCCTAATGTATGATTGATTCTACTGCGAATCCTGTTACCTAGTTCTACATTAATTCCATCGTAATCATTTACTAACTCCGTAATTGATTTGATACTATCATTTAATTCGCGTTGTTCCATATCGAAATCAAAATTAGGCGTTTTATATACATGTAAATCTGGTCTAGCTAAGTCTTTTTTTAGTTCTCTGCGGAGATACTTTCTTTTCAAGGACACGTCTACCCTATCCGTTACTACATCCCTGATTCTTAATTCATAATTAAGTTCGTGTATCCTAAGATGCGACGGGTCTATATCATAATTAGCCATTATTTTAAATGAACAAAAAAATGCAAAAGTAGCAAGTATAGTTTGATAAAAAAAAATGAACCGACAACCGTTTTGACCTCACCCTGTATGTACGCAAAATATCAGTGCTCACCATTGTACACCGCACACCATTGATACCCAACTGTTATTTTCAATTGACAGTTCTCAAGCCAATAAATACCTCCTTGCACCCGCACAAATCTTTACCAGTGTAAATTTAAATAAACGAAAAAATTAAAATGGTTTACTTATCGCCTGTGTCTAGAAAGAAATAAAAATATACAAAAATAAGGCCCTTCACGTTGTGCGCCAAATTCTTGTGACACTAAATAGGTGTTGCAGGCAATGTCACAGAGGCCGGCTGCTCGTCTTTACGGAGGCGGTCGTGAGTTCGGAATTCGTATTTAAAATAAACTCCGGACAACTTAATTCTTCTCTGCGCATAAGTAAACCAGCCCAGGCGCCATCCGATTTTAGTGAAATCGGCAAAACTAAATTGATAAATGAATAGGTACACAGCTGGCAAGATATGTGGCAGGTGCAAATAAAACACACTGTATCCGAATTCAAGTATAATAATATATAAATGTAAAAATATGTAAATGGGTATGTAAATATATGAATAAAGGTATTTGTAAATATAAATATGTATAAACACAAATAACGGTAAATGTAACACGGACAAATAATGTGTCACAGCACTGTGTGACACAGCGAAATCACAATTTGGAACAACCAAGACAGTGTGTGAATATCTGTGGTGACAGATAAGTCTGACACTAATGTTAACCTACAAATGCCTAAAAGTCGCGCTCTTTTGCAATGTACAACAGAGACAAGTTGAAATCTAATATAAATGGTGGTACTTGTAATAATGAAACCTACAATACTAATACAATATACTACCTAGGAAAGTAGGTAGTGATCAGGCCACCGATCGACAAATGACCAAATAAAGAAGCTAAAGGCACACCATCTAAATTGTAGTTTTTACAGGTATAATGCCCTTATGAACAGCTGTCCCTAAGTTTACAAAATCAAAAAATTATGAAATAATCACAAACGCAAAGCTTACGGTAAGAGGTATGACTAAAATTACAAGGATTTTATCACCATCCATACACTTTGTCCTGGAAGTGTCGTGACCATAACGTGAGACAAAGGTGTCCTCCACAACGCTATCATAAATAAAGAAAGTGGTACTCACAGTTGGGACTAAGTACACAAACCGTCTTTGACTGCTCTCGGATATCATTCCAGAGAATACTGCTAGCGAACCAATGTCCAACTTTGAGGGGCTCCGATACACTCTGTGAAGGGTAAAGGTGGCTTACAGACTTCTCTGACCCACCGCAGCTCTCTTCAGATCTAACTAAAGGCTGCGCCTCATGGACCTCAAACTTTATAACAAGCTGCTCGAAATAGCAAAAATAGAGGAAACCAGTGGTTGAGTCCACCGTACAATGCTCGCTGCTTTTGTCAAGTGTTACTAGAGTCAATATTGGCGTGCAGAAAGTAAGGACAAACGGGAGAGAACAGTAAGAGACGAGAGGCCTGAAAATGTTCCGTTTTTCAGTCTCACATATGAAATTTATATCAAAACAAAGAGGAGATGTTAGTTGTTACATACCTTAGCTCTTATTAGGCCTCCTTACACTTTGAACCAGGATAATGTAGAAAATAGCTGTTAAAATTCACTATCCTGTCATGGCTTCCAATTATACACAAAAAAGGACTTCTTTTTTGTCTCCTTGATAAAACTGATCTGATTAGCCAAATTGAAATAATTAAAATTACTAGATTTGAATTTGAATGTAAAATGTTATTTCTTACTTCAAGCAGTTGTTAATAAAGTAAATTCTCAAACAACCCTCTCTCTTATTTATTGTTATAATTTGTGTACTTAGTCTGTCTGTGTGGATAAATACCACTCCTTAAATTAATAGCTGTAAAAAATGCTGAAACCAAATACAGTGGCCCTGAGGGTATTTGCCGGCGTGACAAAGGCAATTAATATATGTAGGTAAGTGCATACAGGGTGCTGAAATTATGACTGTTACAATATTTTTATTTACATTTTGTGATAATAATTATATGGGGCCATAGTGATATTATTGTTAAGAACAGAAGTTACAGAAGAATCCGTCAATATGTAGTCATGGAACATCGTGGCACCAGATGAAGCCATATTAACATATCTACCTGTGGTTTCAATTGATATTGCTTCACCACCACAAATAGCACTTGAAATCTTTACCGCATTTTCAGTTTTGTTTTTGGTAGAATCATCAACATAGCTTTCAGCCACTATAGACGAGCGCCAACCACCATGCCTCTTCAGCGCTAGCAAAACAACAGTTTTTTTCGCAGTTCCTGCTTCCTGCAGGCACCGCTAATACCAAATATTAGAATAACATGGAATACGTAGCCCAAAGTGACGACGGTTTAATTTGCTCTTGTAGTGCAATAACGGCCACACGTGCTCTCAATATCTTATTTGTTATTCAATATCATATTTATTATTTGTTATTATTCTAAAGTAAACTAGTTCACGCGTTATAAACATATTTAGTAAAATACCGACCGAGACATTAATTAGATCAAGGCCGACTTAATGCAACTCTTGTGGATGTATACATACTGACCTAGACAACGTTATATAATGCGGTAACTAGGTCTCCCGCATACATTCTGCAACATACTGTATCATGCTGTAATCCAGCCATGAGCAGTTATCAATGATCAGTTATCCATCTAGTACCTGTTTGTAATCATCATTCATGTGTTAATCATTCATCCGACTTATTGTAAGAAGATGTAATCCTCGCAGAAGCTTCCGAATAAACATTGTTGATTGTTGCTGGTGTGTTTTCATTCGAATGTAGTCCCACGGACTCTGAATAGTCCTATATACTACATTATCTGCCGACCCGACGAGGTCGGCGACCCTGCCATTACACTTTGACAATTCATCAAAGTATGCCAATATTACGTTTTTGGACAATGATTTGACGTTATTTTTTAAGTCTCCGGTCCATAAATCTTTGGTACACAAGTTCATATGTTTCACGCGATTTTTCTGGTAGGAGATCGTTTGTGGCAGTTTTGGCTTTTTCGCTGTTTTTAGGTGGCGTGCACATATCTTCCTCGCTGTCGCCAGCCATTTTAATGCTTAAATTCAAAAAAATTAGCCAATAAAATTATATATTTTACTATAAATTACATTTATCAATACTTATGTGGTAATGACAGTTACAATTTCGAAAAACGCAATCGGATCTGACACCGCGAACTACATCTAACGACAATAATTGCGAGAGCATGTGTGTAATGTTAAGTGCAAATGTCCTCGCTGTGCGATTTTGCACATTACGCTCGACAGTTCCTAAGGACTCGCTTACTTAGTTTATGCGTTATACGTAATCTAGCACTTATTATGGTGGCCGTAGATCGAAAATCTGTCATACAACTTATAAATGATTCGTTTCCGTATATATGTCCAGATATACAACTAGTAAATGTTTCCCTTTAATTATTTATCTGTGGAATGAATTCCTACAAACGCAATATTTCTTCTCACAATATATATATATATATATATATATATATATATATATATATATATATATATATATATATATATATATATATATATATATATATATATATATATATATATATATATATATATATATATATATATATATATATATATATATATTACCTTTGAAATTCTTTGCTATTCATATTTGTTTTGTGAAAAGTAATCTTAGGTTTGTAGCATTTCATTACATTATAATGCTACAAACCCAAGATTACTTTTCACAAATATATATATATATATATATATATATATATATATATATATATATATATATATATATATATATATATATATATATATATATATATATAGAATGCCTGTACTGAAAATATATTTGAAAATCTGTACATTAACTTTATACATAAAGCCATACCCCAGCAGATACGTTGCTGTAAAACTACAAAACTAACTTTACTTTTTCATATTGTATCCGCCGATGTATTGCGGGCATCCGGTAGAGCTGGCCGCTGGAAGCACCAGCCGTCCATTTCAAGCCTGGCTGTTCTCGGTCTTGGATTCAATCGACCGCGTTACAAAAACAATCTCTTTTATTTGTCACGTATCCATTGGAAGTATAGGAATGCCATCTGCATGCCCCGCTAAACGACTACAATCTCGGCGGAGAATAGACGCTAAGGAATTGCAGATATTGGAGTTCCGTGTTCGTCTTTCGTTAATCCAAATCGAGTTAAATGAAACGGTGGATAATCCCACTCTAGTATTGGCACTAGATATTCCAGCCGTGCAGATTGTTTCAAAATAGAGTTACTCAGTAGAAGATGATACATATCCACATCAATCAATATCAATTATACTTCCATACATAGCATCTTAAGGCGGCTTAATGTGGATAAAATAAATTGTAAACGCTTGCCCAAGACCCCTTTAGCCACACGACCTTTTAACTTGCGGCGGTTACTTTAGTGACTTGGGAGGTTGTTAACAAACATTTCAACCATTAACATCGCATTCCTCGCTCAGAAAATTCAATTTAATAACTGGGATATACAGGCGCAATAAATACTTTACAGAAGCTCATTCCCTACGCATAGCTCTAGGCGTATCTTTCCAGCTGAAATTCTACTTATATAACATTTTAGTGCGTAATGAGTCGTTAAAAGCTCTGCACAGTCTCTCAGCTTTTAGCATCACGGATGCCTAAACTTATATTTCGTTTGGAACAGCTGGTATTACATATTATGTAGCAAGGTGTGCAACTCTAGATGTATGAATTACTTTTAGCGATTTTCTCACCTCGTTTTCGTGTATGGGGTTACTACTATATTCACGGGATTATTTTAAAAGGAGTTTCTTCAGCTAAACGAGGGTAAAGATACACCTACTCACCATTTTTTTTATGTCATGTATGTCGTTTGGGAGAAAATTGATCTCAAAGTTGAGTGTTATAAATGGAGTCTTATGAGAGTTCATACAGAAAATTGAGTCTATTCAACACAAGTGAGAAAAAATAGAGACATGGACGAAAATTGTTTCAACGATATATTAAATCTTCATGAACAATTAGGGGGAAAATAGCAGTCATTTACTACGTATTTTCGATGAAATAGATGGAAATCGGAACCAAAATAGCGAATTTCTGGCTTATAAAATGGTGGATGCAACGAGACAGGACCAAACTCAACTTATACCTCAAATACGCAGATTAAGAGAGAGAGAGAGATAGAAAGCAGATAGAGAAGAGAGATAAATAAGAACCTCAAGGTCACGGCTAAGCTGAATTCGGTCAAGCATTACATGTACATATTAATATGTACGCGTCATATATACCTACTTGAGCGGCGCGCTTAAATCTTAATTTTTTTATCTTCAATTATTATAAGTATATCTGAAGGAGAGAATGAACTTTGATTGAAGGATTTCTTGGAATCAATGGAATCAATGGAATGGACAATCAATGGAATGAAGTAACATCCATTGAATAATCCATGCGTTGATAAAAATATCGAAATCTAAAGTAATAATAGTCAATTTTAGTGTTTTGAGAGTATGAAAAATTACTAGAAAAGGACACCCTGGGCGTTTACATCTCGTAACACTGTCCGCTTACTTCTGTCGAACTGTATTTTTCCCAGAAGCACTAAATTCAAGGATAGACACTTCACATCGTATTGAGAATTTCCAAGTCAAATCTAATAGAAATTCCTTCTCAATGTTTAACCGCGAAAGGGGCTTTTGACACAACATTCATCAGTTAATATACATGCTGTTATAGCTCAAAATAAAAATTATTAATTGAATATATATATAGAAAATAAATATTAATGAGCGGTGATCCATATAAAACCTTTAACAAAAATCTGATGACTTCCTTAAATCTGAGTCATCCCTTTCAAATAGGTCATGCTTCTACATGAACCATGACACCACGCAGATGAGATTTTGAATGATGGGACTTTTCTTCGAAGTTCTATCTTCTCCATCGATAACTGGAGATCGGCTGACTGGTCACAAAGCTGACTGGCTGACTGGCAAATCTCACTATCAACTAAACAGATTAATTCATAACCATACCCTAGAATAGTCTCACACGACATACCAGGAAAATAATTTTAAAGTAATTAATTTTAAAGTAATTAAAGAAATAATAATTTTAAGTAATTTTCGCTGTCGACCATACCAGGGAAACGTCTTCTTCCAAAATTATCCAACGGGATCTTAACTGTCGTGGCCATAAAGTAACCTCAATACTCATTGACAAATGTGTAGAAATATACAGAAATCTTGAAGTATGATCAAGAATGGTCTAAAATGCTCCAAAATGGCGACATAGGTGTAATTAATAAGTAATTACTCCACCGATCCCCAACAAGGTGTCACCAAATGATTAAATTATATCATCACTCAATGAGTTAAGCGTGTAAGCACTTTCACACTTAAAAGAAGCTTAGGACTTTACAAAATGCCTTTTCTCATGTCATGCCGCCATTTTGCCACAAACCTCGTCTTCCTCACGAAACCGCTTGTTAAGCTCGAAACCGTCAATTTTTTTGTGGATCTCAAACCACACGATATTATTGACCGTATTTTATCGTAAACTGTTCGCTAGGAATTTAATCGAATGACATACATGAATGACATACCTAGTGAAAGACAGCTTTATTGGTACTGAAATAAATTATCGTTTATATCTAGACCCCTATAAAATTATATTATCAGTTCAAACAAATATAGAACTGTTATAACTTGTTGGACCAATGTTTCTCTTGTAAAATCCAGTTTAGAGTGGACCCAGTTTTCGGAACGAAATCTTTTTCACCATGTTAGTCTCGTTATAGTTGATACATTTAATTGATTAATTGTTTAATAACGGCACCTGATATCGCTAAGGAGATACAAGTTTAGAATGTTCGAGATCATTCGGGTTTAATGCGAAAAACTCTCGCAATTTGACTTCTAACCAGATCAATTTCCATTCCATTCCCGAATGTTTCGACCTTGTTTTGTGATGAAACCCGAAACAGTTGAGGTAATATCAGCACTGATACAATATCCAATGACCATTTCATTGGATGGTCCCAGTCGCCGTTGTATATTGTATTGTTATTTATTATACAATGTGTATTGATTATTCATTCCTGTTCGAGATATTCCGCTGACGTCATTTTCTTTTTGAAAGAAACCCTGGCTGGTAGTGCATCAATTCAGTAGAGCGTCGTAATAGAAACTCCTTTGGTATTTCTTTCCCATGCAATGCACATAAACGCAAGGAAAAATTATTACTTGCTTTGTCTGATTCGTGAGCAAAACAGAAAGCCCTTTTGTATTCATAATTTATTATTCATCCAACAATGATTGGAATATTTATTTTCTCCGAAGTTGCAGTCTGTATCGTTAAAAGGGACAGAAGATGTATGAAAGTAGTGAATCCTTTTTCTCTCTTAATGTTTCTCGTCATTCGTACATAAAGTTTCTTTTCATAAAATATGCACTGGCATCATATTTTGACGCGAAAAATAAATTACTTGAAAAATTTCAGCTACAATATCAGCCGGAAATTAATCGACGTTTCTGTATGGAGATGAACAAATTCCCTCGCGACCCAAATCGACGCGAAATAAAATTCTGATCTCTAGGCTGTCGGGTTTGTGGGAAATAAATGTGGAGTATAATATCTTCATTACGGGAGAGACAAATGGAATATAGCGATAGCGGACAAATGTTTGCTGAAAGATATTTTTCACATATTTAACATTAAGCATGACATTAAACATAACATAACATTAATCAGATATCATAAACATTGCAGGAACGTTATTTACATGCGATATTATTTTCATGAGTCTTATTAAAAATGAATGTGTATCAACATACTATTCGCTGCGAACGCCGAAGAGTTTATTGCATTTGTCTGTCTATCTGCCCGGATGCCGAGTTTTTTTGTAAACATGCTCATCTCAATAACGAAATACTCGAATATGCTAAGATTTGATAGACAACTGGTTTTCGGATAAAACCAAAACTCTACTGCTTTTCAACCAAACTCAATAACAAAACTTTCTACAGTGGCGTCCCACAAATACTAAAAATATAATAAAAAAATTAACAAGCTTTAAAAAAAATGTAAACAAAATAGAACTAGAAATAATTAATAAATAATTTAATTAAAAATAATAAATAATTCGTAATTATATTTTGTCTATGATTAGAAGGATAAAAAAGATTATTTAAAATCAGTGTCCTTAAGAAAAAATCCTAAAACTATTTAGAATGCCCCTGAAGATTTAAATGTTCGCTCTAATAAACGACTCCATATTCCAAATGATTTAGCCACTCTTGATGAAATTAAAAATTATTTTGCTTCTCTTCTCGTTAAAAATGTTGGTAATAATTGTGACAACTAAATCGAATATTATTCGATAATCCTAATTGTTCGTTTAAATTCTCTCTTACATCTATTGAATCTGTGATTAGTTAGTGTGCTAGTGTTACTGTATGTCTCTAAGGCATTTGACAATATAAATCATTGATAAATTTGTGCTAAAATTCGCCTATGTGCTCGCCCCGACCGAGGACCCGCTTATGGACTGTTGACTGCAGTTGTCCCTAACTGAAAAGCCAAAATAAGAAAATAAATAAAGATTGTCATTCAAGTTGGCGAATTTCTTAAATATAATAAATTTCACTTTTTGAGTTGTCCATTTTTGGTGTTTCTTTGTGATTAATCTAACAAGAGAAGTGGGATTCACCATGTCCACAACAAATACCGGAGAAGAAGAAATTTCATAAGTCCTGGTCAGCCAATCATGATACCAGAGAATTTATAGCAATGTTTAAAAAAATAGTTGAGATGTCCAGCTCCAATGAGGTACAAAATGGTACAAAATGCAGTGGGAAATCTTCATTTTACTCGAATACCTGCTGGTTCAAGAAATCCAGGAGATATGCAAGTTTTCCTGAAATGTTTTGGTCTCAAAATAGACAACGTCGATAATTAATTGTTTTGCGGAAATCTAAGAGACACAAAAGCATTTTGGACTGAATGAATGGGAAACTATGTTCAAATCACTGCTTAGTTAACGAAATTATAAATCGTGAACCGTGGATAGCCGTGCAACAGCACAATGATTCCAAGGTTGCCGAATTAATTCATAAAGTAATGGGTCTCTAGATCAAACTATATGTAGGTACTCTAGAAAAAGAAGTTTGCCTCAGTCGACTTATGTCAAGATCTGACATCTCTGTCATCTTCAGATGTAATTCAGATGTAATCCACATAAAATTAAAATTAGTGTTGTAGAGTATTGCATGTAAAATTGATGATTTTTGAATTCAGATGTTATCCACAGAGAGCTATGATCTGAATTGTATTTCTGTAAAAGAATTCCCAACTAATGGGCAGTTTTATTTTTTTTAGGTTTGGTCGTATTGGCGACGCCCGACCTTTGGACAACTGTACAGTTGTCCCTAACTGAAAAGCCAAAATAAATAAAGATTGTTAAACAAAGGAAATAAAATAATTACAAGTTAGATTTAATTTACTAACTATAAAGGTATAAGCCTATCAACAACAGCCTCAACTTATAAGCAGGAAACGGAAAAACGAAAGTAAACAATTAATATAAAATACAATTAATACGATTAATATATTTAATGGGAGTAAGAGTTGGTATAAATTACCTTTTTTCGACTAACGATGGCAACCTTATAAATCGGTCTAATTTGGAAGTAAGGGAGGTCAGAAGGGTATACGCAGAATTTAATGCTCTTCAATTTTGAATACAGTGATATTTTCCGTACAATTCGACATTTGCAATATATGAGCCGTAAAACTGAAAACACCGAAAATTTCGAGTTCTTTTGGATTTTTAGACCTGAGCCGGTACTACGACGAGGCTTCAGATTCGTGTTCAGCACCCAAAAAACATATAATTCCGTTGAGAAACTTTATACCGAACTCATGTTCCCGAAAAACTACCATTTGATCAGGCGACTATTCAATAAATTAAATACAATAAATGCCAAATAAATTTTCTTTAACCCATCTCTAAAACATAGATAACTAATGAGGTTATTTATCTGTCTCCTCAACTGAAAGTTGTTTGGGATTGACATAACAATCACACTTAGGTGCTATTTCTAAGACCTGATCCTTGTTAATTTGCTCCTTAACACGTTTCCAGATGAGAATTTTTTTTCATAATTTGTTCTTTTCAATACTCAGTTGCTAAATAAAGGAAGTCCATTGAAAATTTTAGAGATATTATTAGCATGGTTGTTAGCACTTATTGAATAGCGAAGTGGATAGCAAATTATAATGAAACAATGAATCAAACAAATTTCAATTGAAATTTAAAATACTTAAAAGATGCTCTGCACAAATAAATAATTTCACCCCAGTGTCGTGTGGATTCATTTGATTTAAAACATTGTTATGGCCAAAGTTTGCTCATTTAAATTTAATTCTCCTTTCTTCTTAGTTAAAAATTATTTCCCGGGAGAAAAACACATTTTCCTGTAATTATTGTCTATAATGGGACCGGGAAAGACGGATAATTACATCTGTTAAAAAATAAACCGTTTATGGATAGAAATCACTGAATCATGTTCCCTAAGAATTTAGCTAATACTAGGTGCGAACATATACTTGGTGCATATCCAGAGAGCAGTTAGAATACCTTGAATAGAAGAATCAATAATATGTATTTAACCCTATATTACCCTCCTGAATATAATTCAATAGTGTTTAAAGTAGGCAATAAAATATGTCTAACCTAACTGTCGCAACAAAAAAAACGCAACAAGTTAATAGTTGGTAAAATTTAAGGTCTCATAACTTTTTTATTTTAAATTAAATTTTCATAATTTTTTTAGCAACTGTTCATTCTATCTATAGAATGAACAATTTCAACTTGCATATCCAGTATTTTGTTACATGCTTGCGTTCTAGTCATTATACAGGGTTAACTAAAATGTTGTTATAGAACCCTAATTTTAAAACACCCTGTGGAATAATTTCGTAACCAATTTCTTACAAAATACCAATTTTTGTGAAAAATCATACTTTCTCTACATTCCGTTTTTCACTTCATGTCTTTATGTGTATTAATTCATTTTTCAGAGAAAAAACAATTTGTCTTCAACAATTTTTAAGGAAATAATTTCATATAATAATTTCATAAACAAATTCTTGCAAAATACCAACAAATGCATTTTTGTGGAGAACCATGCCCTTCCTTCATGAAAATGAAATAAAAATACAACAATATATTGTTTGGTTTTAATAAGCAATTATTGCAACATAAAAAATTTAAATTTAAAAATCAAACCTCAAAACAATCCAGTACAACTGTAACTTAATTAACTTGAAGAAACGTACTTTTTACAATAAATTTAGGTTAATGTTTTGTATTGCCACCTCTAGCTCTTATAACTTGCCTGCACACGTCGGTTCATACTGTCAATAAGGTTACGAATATCACCTTGAGGGATATTTTGCCATTCCTCCTGAAGGGCTAACCGAAGCTCATTTACCGAAGCCGCAGCTACTTCGCATTGTCTGACACGCTTACATGTCCCGCACATGCTCTATGGGGTTGAAATCAGGCGAACATGCTGGCCAGTTCATTTTGTTAAAACCAACTTCTGCGAGGTATCGTGTGACACGCATTGCTGTATGCGGCCGCGCATTATCCTGCATTAGGATAAAGCTGTCGCCGATAAATCCACTAAAAGGTACAAAGTAATTGGTTAATATCTCCTCAATATCTCGGTGTGCCGTCAAAGATCCAAAGATCCAAGAGTTAGTGGTCACCGAACAATAGAAAAGAAAGATCAAAGAACAAAAGTAGCTCAAATAATATGCGTTAAGAAATAAATAACAATATGTGACATATCGATAACTCAATTGCTAATGCCGCAAAGAAACCTGTAATCATTCATACCTGAGTCCTAATCACAAATGTTAGAGGAAGCGCTTATTAGCTTTTCATAAAATCATATTATAGAACGTATGTACATACCTACAATATACTCACAAATATTTAACTAATGTCAAACGAAAGTGAACGTAACACTGACATAACGATTAACATGATAAATGATATTGAGACAAGCAAAAAGTTGTACAATCTAGATTAAAACCGAGATTTTACAAAGCGAACAATTTGCATGCAATACAAAAAACAGTAATTAACTATTTATCCTCTAAGTATAAAAGGGCAATCTGCTCTTATTTACGGGGCCGCCAGCGTTTAAAATCTAATCAGAAAAGCTCACATAAGACGCAACTTTATTTGCAACAACATTATCAGATGAGTCTCGCAGGAAATAATGAGCAATTCTGCGGAAACGAACGAAAGAGAAAAACGTTTACCGTAATATGGTGGGAAGTCTTGATTAATGTCCAATTTTCCTTGAGAAAACTAGTTTCTTTGAGAATAAGGGCGTTGGGGTTGTTTACCGAAAGTTAACGTTAAATAATTTGTCACCTTCCAAATGTCTTAATTAATTGATTAATTTGCTATAAACAATTAGATATCTGGTTATCTGGAATATAGGAACATAAATAAGTTCAATCTCTATTCTTAAGGTTGGGATTTTGTAGAGCGAGAGGAAAATAGATGCATTTATTTTGGTTAAGTATAAATAATTAAAAAACTACATAATATCTAATTATCAAATTAGGTGCATTCACTAGCTATTATCATAGTGATAATTATAATATAAGTTTTTTGTCCCAAAATATTCTTAAAAGCCTGTTCTGTGCGCTAGAAATGAAAATTTGCATTTTTATTGTTAAAAATCACATTATTCTCATTGCAAGCGCACAGAACAGATTTATAAGAAAATATTGGGACAAAAAACTTATATTATAATTATCACTATGATAATAGCTAGTGAATGCACCTAATTTGATAATCAGATATTATGTAGTTTTTTAATTATTTATACTTAACCAAAATAAATGCATCTATTTGCCTCTCACTCTACAAAATCCCAGCCTTAAGTAGTAAGTAGTAAGTAGTAAGTAGGCACTAATTAGCACAGTTGTTAAACTAATTCAATACAATTATAAAGTAGGTAAGTATAATATATAAGATTCACTTGTGAATACTCGTAATTGAAAAAAAATACTTCACGCAACAGTTGTTAATAATTTCAACAGTTTTTGTTAGGCGCTATTCAGCGCGACATACAACTAATTATAATATATATAATGCTTTAAAAAAATATGTCACTAAATTTAAAATTTCTTTCTTTGCAGTATTGACTGAATTCGAAATAAATAATGGAGCACTAAATCGCCTGTACAAAATACGTTGATGTCAAAATGCAAATAAAAAATATGAAAATATTACATTATTGGCGTACCTCTTTAACAACACCCCTGGTTACAACACTGTTTGAAGCAGGAAAACAAAATTAATAATAAACGCGATACTTATTAAGAAAAATGTAACGCGAAATTTCATTAAACTATTTCACTTAGATAATAAATAACAAAATTCTGACTAGGTAACCCTTGTATTTTTGAAACGGTTCACGGTCTTGTAATGACAATTTTCCGCATTGTCGAAGAATGTTCAACAATTTCCCAGGTCTATTTCAAGACCTTCACTTATCTATGTTAAAATTCGCAATCGGCGTATTTTAAAACAGTCGAAATAACGATCAACGGTCGAAATAACGATCAATTTTTCACGTTTTCTACGAGTTTTCTGACCTCAGACTAGTAGGTAATTAGTGACCCCCAAAAACCCAATTAGGAACCCAATTTTGGGCCAAAATATTTACTCTCTGATGCATTAGAAATAAAAAATAATATACTACCCGGACTGGACGAAAACGTGTGGTTATGTATGTATGTATGTATGTATGTATGTATGTATGTATGTATGTATGTATGTATGTATGTATGTATGTATGTATGTATGTATGTATGTATGTATATGGGTCAGAGTGTAGTGGTTTTACTTCCACTATAGCACTTAGGCCTCATTAGGGCCTTTGTGTATACCTCCTTTTTACTGGAGTACTTTTCTTCAAACCATCCTATTTATTACTTGGTGGCACCAAGTCTCTAGAATTTTTATGTGTGATAGTATGGTTCTGAATTACCGAGATTTACTCTAGTCCCCATTACCATTTATCAGGGACCACGCGTTCGCAGCAGATGGCGAGTGTTCCCAGGTCTCAGTTGCATTGCCACAGCCCATCCCCAAGCCTTACTAGGTCACCCATCCAAGTGCCACCAACGCCCGCCTTAACGAAGATCGAATCTTACCGGTCAAGTCTCGCGGCTAGACGGTCCCACACGGGTCCCAAACGGGTGGTTAAACAACATAGCCAGTAGAAAGATTCTGATATATCTAACATGTTACCATAAAAAAATATTTGGCTCTTTTTTTTCATTTATTCCCCCCCTTCATTGACTCGACTATTATATTTTGTTCTTAATATACATGTATAGTCTGTAACAGACATATATGAGAATGAAAAAATGTCGCATCGTCAGACGATGCGGCTACGCTTTGCCGAGATCAAAGTCGGCTCGCGCCGCTCATCAAACACATCGGGTTTCCCTTTTCCCATTTTTTCATTCTCATATCTGTCTGTTACAGACTATATGCATCCACTATTTTTATGCCCCTATTGTATGTACTTCATAGTAATAATTGAAATAAAATGTTTGTAATTAAATTAAAGACTGTGATGGAATCGTTGGAGGTTAACTATCTTAGCAAGTTATGCATTTATTGTTATGCCCAAATAAAATAGGTGCGCTATGAGAGAACTGCAGGTAAAACTTGCTCACAAAAAAGGCTTGCCTCCGCTGGAGATCTTGAAAACGGTTCAACAAATATTGGGTAAATATTTATGCGCAAAATATTGACTTTTAAAAACATGATTATTTGGCAAAACGTTTATAACTGCTCAATTCAACTCAATTACAACATAAAAATAATAGGTAGTATTATTGTCGTAGTGCACAAAATAAAAAATGCCTCATATGTAGTCGATGTGTTTTTCATAACTGATATCGATGGAGGTCACGAGCGGTGGAACTCAAAAGATAGTAGGAGCTCCAATAAATAACCATGTTTGGGTTATACGTGTGTAACTTGTGCCATTAATACTTAATAAGTGTTTAAACTAAATAGCATAACATTTATGAATAGGCATTCTTATGATATAAATATTTTATCTCCATTTTTACAATACATTTATTGTGAAACTATACATCAGCAGTGCTACTATCCCTATAAACTTCTTCCGCATGGTCAATTGGAGACATGTTGCCTTACCACAACCACAAAAGGCACCGCATCCTTTTATACAGTTGCAAAATATCATTTTAAGTAAAAATGAATGACGGAATGACTGACTCTCATGTTTTCCTAATGTACGTTTCACAATCGGCGCCAACCACAACCGAAATTACTTAGTCAGCATAAAGTAAAGTTATTTTAACATAACTATTACTTGAATATACCATGTATTAAAATTTAAAAGACCGAATCATGTAATCGTCAATATCAGACGCTAGTCGATTCTTGAAGGCCATCATATGTGCAGCAATAAAACAGTATTTGTTATTGTTTTCTTCTACCGACTATTTCAATTGGGCAAAATAAATACTTAAGTTTCAGCATATGATCATCCTAAACTTCTACCAGCCGTCACCACAAACTGATAAAAATTATTATCTTGACACATAAGAACTGTGTAGCTAATCAAGTACTGAACTACAGTAAACAAAAAGTTGTCTTCGGTATTTTCAACATGCCTACACGCCAATTTTCAACGAAATATTCATATTTGCGACTCCAGTTACCGATTCCCAGGCTGACGGTAATTTCATTCGGACACAGCAGGTATTAGATTTAGGGAATCAATTTAGGTATCATGTTAAAATAAACCTAAGAAAGATTAAACATTGACTGATTGCACTGTGTTTAGAATATTTAGTAAGGCACAATATACATATTAGCTTCATTATTATTTCATTAATTATTTCATCCATTATTTCATCAATTATTATTTCATCCACTGTTCGGTATTTAGATGATATAAAACTGTTTTAAATGTTGTACAGTACAGTATAATAACAAGGTGTAATATACTAATGTATAATAACAATGTGTAATGTATAGTTTAATAATAATAATGGGATATTTTTCACCCTTTTTAAGGACATAAGAACTGCGAAGGAACATCGTGGGTGGTTTTCCTCTACGATCTCGGTTTAATGAAGACAGGCCCTCTTACTATGTACATATTTATCTTTCCGCAAGAAGGGGCTTAAAGAACAAGCAACATTCTAAATTATGGCATTTTATTACTTTTTCATACACTGAACAAACATTGAAAGAACGTTACCCGACAAGTAGGTACTTTTCCATTAAAAACATTATTTACCTTTGAAACGGAATGACATCCCACTTGAGCTTTGCAATTACGCGATTTTTTTAAATTTTTTTGTGTACCCAGTACACGCCACGCCAGTACAGACCACGTAAAATTTATTTTAACAGAAGGTATAAGTCCTCGTACAATATATATATATATATATATATATATATATATATATATATATATATATATATATATATATATATATATATATATATATATATATATCTATATATATATATATATATATATATATATATATATATATATATATATATATATATATATATATGTATATTAAACACTTGAGGGTACGAACCACTAAAACACCACCATTCATGTAGACATCATTTATTTACTATGTTTCTGCATTTAACAGTTTAACAACACTTCATGTTATCACTTCAAGTTATTCTAGCTTCACGTCGTAGCATCTACTGGCCAGTGGCCGGCGACCGCTTCAGTTGCCAATACCCCCTCCTTCGTCGACGCGCGCTTCGTTGACTTTCTCTCTACTCCTGACCCACGAGCTGGGAACGTGATCATGGAGATCTGGTAGGGCTAACCTTGATGAGTCAGTCAGACGGGGTTGTTGAGGGTGATTTGCTAACACGGCCATCCTAACAAATGGGGCGTCCTCGCATCATAGAAATAAGAAAAATAAAACTGGAACAGAAAACAGTTTCTTGTGGGATCGCCACAGTATCTAATATAATCTTTGTTGTACCTGTGGCCTTGCTACAGTCTTTGTTGTACCCGTGGGGTTGCCACAGTCTTTGTTGTCATAGTTTTTTTTGTACCTGTGGGGATGCCACAGTCTTTGTTGTACCTGTGGGGTTGCCACAGTCTTAGTTTCACCTTTGCACCTGTGGGGTTGCCACAGTCTTAGTTGTCACTGTCTTTGTTGTACCTGCGGGGTTGCCACAGTCTTAGTTGCACCTTTGCACCTGTGGGGTTACCACAGTCTTAGTTGTCACAGTCTTAGTTGTACCTGTGGGGCTGCCACAGTCTTATTTGCACCTTTGCACCTGTGGGGTTACCACAGTCTTAGTTGTACCTGTAGCGCTGCCACAGTCTTAGTTGAGCCTTTGCACCTGCAGGGTTGCCACAGTCTTAGTTATACCTGTGGGGCTGCCACAGTATTAGTTGCACCTTTGCACCTGTGGCGTTACCACAGTTTTAGTTGTCACAGTCTTAGTTATACCTGTGGGGCTGCCACAATATTAGTTACACCTGTGCACCTGTGGGGTTACCACAGTTTTAGTTGTCACAGTCATAGTTGTACCTGTGGGGCTGCCACAGTCTTAGTTGCACCTTTGCACCTGTGGGGTTACCACAGTTTTAGTTGTCACAGTCTTAGTTGTACCCGTGGGGCTGCCACAGTCTTAGTTGCACCTTTGCACCTGTGGGGTTACCACAGTTTTAGTTGTACCTGTGAGGCTGCCGCAGTCTTAGTTGTACCTGTGCACGCACCTGTGGGGTTACCACAGTTTTAATTGTCACAGTTTTAGTTGTACCTGCGGGGTTGCCACAGTTTTAGTTGTTACAGTCTTAGTTGTCACAGTCTTTATTATCACAGTCTTTGTTATCACAGGCTTTGTTGTCACAGTCTTTGTTGTCACAGTATTTGTTGTCACAGTATTAGTTGTCTTTTTTTAATTCCTTACTCACAATAGTCTGTGATCTCACCGCTTACTGCGGTCCTATATAGGCCACTATCGCAAGCAACTGCTGATGAGCTGCCACAGTGGTGTGCTTTCCCTGTTTTGACAGATCGAGGCATGCATGAATCATGCAGCATGTTTGTTTACATAGCGCGAAATATTTGTTTGGACCTCTACGACGGCCTTCTGTGGGTCAATAAAATGGTCATTCGACACTGTGATTCCTAAAAATAACTTTGTTAATGGTAGTCGATTTCCTCGCGGCATTCCAGCAGCAATGAGATGAAGTTGAACACACTGTTCACTCAGAAAACTCTGAAACATCAGTTATGAGAATAAGTACTTAACACTAGGGCCTTATATGATTAAAACCACTATACATCCTCAATTATGGACAGGTGGTACTGCTACCTTATTCAAATCATTTAACACTCAAATTACACATTTATTCGCAGCCAGTGATGATTCTCCAATTAGTAAAACTAACTTTATGCAACTTAATCCAAAATACTTAGCACAGTGATCTATACCTGCTTAACCGTGGGGTACCACGTCTATTATTTTCCTCCATTCCCCAATTCAAAATTTGTCCTCATTATAGTTTAGCGGTATTTTTATCCTAGTGCATTATTGTGCCTCTGTATTTCATGATGACTTAGCACTATAGCATTTCTCAAAGACGTTAAGTAAGGTCATGTTTACATATTCACATTAGAAACTATTCAATGCCAAGTTTATAACCATTAGAAAAAACCATTAAACAAACAATTTCAGCAACCTTTAAGATAATGCTGAGATAGGAATTTAGTCACTTGTTTATGTTCAGTTTAATCCCGTTTCTTTTTTTTAACTTGAGGGTACGAACCACTAAAACACCACCATTCATGTAGATATTATTTATTTACTATATTTCTGCATTTAACAGTTTAACAACACTTCATGTTATCAGTTCAAGTTATTCTAGCTTCACGTCGTAGCATCTACTGGCCAGTGGCCGGCGACCGCTCATACTATTCAGTTGCCAATACCCCTTCCTTCGTCGACGCGCGCTTCGTTGACTTTCTCTCTACTCCTGACCTCCTTGATGGTGATTTGCTAAAATATATATATATATATATATATATATATATATATATATATATATATATATATATATATATATATATATATATATATATATATATATATATATATATATATATATATATATATATATATATATATATAATCAGTGATCACTATCTTTCGTACGTACTATAGTAGAGGTGCAAGCACGCACGTATTGCTGTCCAACGCATATGTACTATACAAAACGCCAGTCAGCTACGCGCCTGATTGGCCAGAACGTAATTTCATTATATCTAAGTTATTTATCGGTACAAAATTATGTATCTAGCATAATCACAATAAACAAGTCCCAACAATAATTATAGCATATCGAGCATGAATAAACTATGTCTAGAGTAAAAGATTAATGCGAAAGCGTCATGGTAGAAACGAGTTTCGAGAGCCTATAATCGCGAAGAAAAATGCAATGTAGATATGACGCTTAAAACATACATCGAAATTACGCGACAGAAAGTGAATCTGATTATATTATAATGTTTAGAATTCAAAATTAAATCAAGTTCAAATTGTAAGAGTTGTAGGTAAAATTAAATAAATTAAATAATATGCATTAATCTGATTGGTCAGATTGTATAATAATAATGAGAAAGAAAATGGTAACCAGGAAGTGCAGTTGTTCTTCTATACGTATTACCGTGGTTACATATAACAATGCAGAACGACTCTAATAATATTTGTAATATTTTGTTAAATTTAATAATTGAACTTAAGAAAAATAATTGAAATAGTGAGAAATAAGTAGAACACCAGTGGGAAAGGTTTTAAAGCAGAAATAACTGCATACTAAGTGTTTTCGTAGAAATTAAGAAGTGAGAAGTAGAGGCTTGGTAGCGTCCCCAGCCTGCAGAAGCACCTTTTATAGAGTTGCAAAGTATCATTTTAAGTAACTCTTCAGGTATATCTGAAATTTCGATTGGATGTAAAGATCTTTTAGTAATAATCCACCCCAAATCAATCAGATGAATATTTTTGTTGACGAGCCATATTTGGGTTTCTCGAAAGATGCTGATAAGTCTTCGGCAAGACCCAATTTATTCAATTGTATGCCTTTAGCAAGTCCGTACAAAACTATTGTGCTGTGCCTATCAGCTTCTAAAATATAATCGAACTCAGAAGTACTGTTATAAAATATCTGAATCTTATCTCTCAAGTCAGAACGTTTTTCTAAAATATCGATTTTTCTTTTTATTCTTTGTAAAATGCAAATGTGATTGGTTTTTTTAACATAGCCCTTAATTTTGAAGTTACAGCATCCATTCAAAAACTATTTTACAGGTAATTTCAAGTACTACAAGATCATATATGTTTTTAATATTGTTATAAATAACTGTGCCAAATTTCTTCGACTTGCATAGGGATTCAGGGGGTGGTAGGGAGCCCGAAACATTTAAAAATATTATAACTCGGAAAGTAGGCCTCGGCCCATAAATTCGCATTCAGAGAATGTTTAAAATCGGTATCAATAACTGTGCGAAATTTCATCGACTTGCAAGGGGATTCAGGGGGTCGTGGGTGGTCGGAAATTTTGAAAAAATTGTAACTCGGAAAGTAAGCCTCGCCCCATAAATTCGCTTTCAGGGAATGTTTCTAATATTGTTAACAACAATTGTGCCAAATTTCGTCGACTCGACCAAATTTCATCGATTCAGGGGGTCGTAGGGTGGCCGAAAAATTAAAAAAAATGGAACCCAAAAGTAAAACGTGGCCCAAAATTCGTTGTCGTGGAATGTTATTAATATCGTTCGTTTTCAATAACTGTGCCAAATCTCATCGACTGCAAATTTCTAACCGTTATATCCGTTAATTTTTTATCCTACAGAAATAAACATAATCCAAAATTTTCGTTAAGAAACATTCGTCTAACGTTGATACGTAACATGATACGTAATTTTTACAAGAAACCGCAGCAGTTTTTAGCATAAAATAACTTTATACAGATAACTTATACCAGATAGATCAAATATTAGTAGTGGATATTATTTGTGGCCTCATGTCTCCAGTAAAATATGTTAATCTAGTTTGCTTTTCAGAGGCATGTACCTGCCAGATGCAGAAGCAATGAGGAATGAAAGGAGGTATATGGATACAAACTCTCTTGACAAGAATGTTTACTATTATAACTCTCATAAAAAGTATAATAACAATGCGTCTGTTTCAAGATAATTTTGTTATTTCTACAGCAATAATTTCTGGTGAATTTTTTTTCATGCTAAATATATCATTTTATTAAGGCCTCGGATTTAGTAACGAATTAATTATCTTATAGCCTAATTGGTTTTTTCTTTCGCAAAAAAAACAGGCCTGCGCTGATCCATCAACGTCACCGCAAAATGTTCAATGAAGTTACCTATCTGTCACACCCCTGCTTAATAAATTACTATTTAGAAACAAGTTCATTCCCTGCGGTCGTCAAGAAGTTTGCAGTTTATTATCAAAAAAATAAATTATGAATGAGGGGTTGAGGTTTTGTATTACAGGAATAATAATCAATCAATTATAAGAAATAGAAGTAAATTTAAACTTCGTAAAAAATGTTAAAGAAATCTTCCTGAAAAGTGTGTTATGTTCTATATAAGTCACGCTGGGAAATGTTTAAGGCTAATTTTCCCAAGTGACTCATAACACATGAGTGTCACACAGCATTTGATCCAACAGCACTGCCTGGCGGCCAAAATGTTGGATTTCGACGGAAGGACTCTTCATAAATAGGTAAATTCGTAGAAAACCTCAAAAAACCGCCACCAGAATACCCTCTGATCGACCAAAAGTCAAATTATCAATGGGTTTTTGTGTTACTATGGAACACGGATGTGTTCTTTTAAATAATAAACAACATCCTCAATCAGACGGCTTTTAGTTATATACTAATATTACTAATTTGCTGACGATAAGTAGTGAATTTTTGATACTATAAACCAGTTTCATCAGGAAGAACCTCTCCAAGAAATTATTGATGATGCGGAGGCGGCCATATCGTAAATTTTGCCGGAAAAATCTCGTAGCTCTTACGATAAGGAGTTCAAGGCGTTTGAAGACTGGATGAAAGTTAAGCGTGTTAAAGGAATATATGAAAGTATTTTGCTTTAAAAAAGTGTTTGCTAAAATTTTTATTTTGAAAAAATGCAAGCAAGAATAAGCAAGTGTGGTTTTAGCACCATCAGCGCGTGTGGCGGTGTGTTAAAGCGTTATTTAAATTTCTTATATATTCTATGTATCGTACTCAATTCTTTCATTATAACAAACTAGCAACTTCTTATGCAGGACTAAACCGAGAAATTTAATATTTCAAAAGCAATTACCGGTTCCACAACGGTTAATTGTTTTACCTCGCGATCCGGCAGTGCTCCATAATTATCAGCCAACTGCGAATGGGAAGTGTCAGGGGAATATGAGCGGATGTTATTTGTATACTAGTATATGTTTTCGAATACGCTTCGACCATGGCAATGGTACTAATACCCATGTTTAAAAAATATATTATTTATTTATATATAAATACGTACTTTTATAATTCGATAATAAATGTGAGCATTAACTTGCTCTTACATGATAGTTTGTTTATTCGGTAATGCCGCGTTAATAGTATTATATTGTTATATTAGGAATAATAGTCACTTTTTTGGCCCTCATATTTTGTATTTGCGAGGCGCAACGTAGCGTAGCAAAGGGGATGCAAAATTATTGTGAGATAAAAGTTTACAGGAATCGCCACGAATAAATATTCTTACCCATTGGAAATTACTGCAGTTATCATGGACAAAATGAAACACGTGACTGGAATATATAGGAGTAAACATATTTATTTATGTATTTATACAAATACAGCCAAGACAATATAACCTAACTGCAAACAAATAGAAGGAAAACAAACCAGTAATGGATAAGAACATAATAATACTTATTTAATAACAAGAAACGAAGTAGCTACAAAAACGATTCTCATAAGACTTAAGACTGGATTTTGAAGGCTATGTAGGTATACATGTGCAGTTGTTATTTCTATTTGCTAGGAATGCAGATTTATTAACACATTTATACCCTAAATCCGTCATCTCAGTAATAAATATGATGGATAAGTGGCGGAGGGCCCGGGTGACGGATCTCGAATGCTATAGATCTACACATTTATATCAGAAAGTAATTGCTTATGATAGTATAATACATAGGCAAGACACTAAATATATATTCCTCTATCCGGCTGAATATAGTTAAATATATAGCGTCTAACAACGGTTTCAATCCTACTTTAATTGGCAATATTATATTACACAAAAAAACGTTACAATTTGACACTGACAACTAGTTTACACTTATAAAAACAAATAAATTCTAAATTTACTACGGAGCCTCTAAATTAACTTCTGGTACTTGCCATACAGGTAAACACAGAGACATTTTAACACAACGAGACTCGTTTACGTTTTTGGCCGATACAAGATCGCTCCATCCTAGTCGTCTGTTTTTTTCACTCGAACGGCACATTTGCTAAGCTTACTGTTAAATTTACTTGAAGTCTTTGTCCAGAAAATTACACTTTTCATCGGTAAGTATTTTCAAGGTGAGCTACAATCTTTGGCAGCTTGGCTTTGCCAAGGGCTCTGATCAGAAGAAGCAGCGTTGCCGAATGGCCGATGTCTTCCATTTTCTCTCTCGCTCTTCATGGCACTTTTTAGAACAATAATAGATAGAGCGTTTCATGAATGAACCGTTGGGTCTCCTCGTATGAAAATGCCTGGGTAAACCGGTAGATCATTTGGAAAGCGTATTTCGGAATATACTTTCTCCAATTTTTTTTGCTAATTTTGACATTTAAAGTAGCACTTTTCAAACCCCTTTGACGTTAGGAAACGTCTTACTTTTGACAACCAGTTACGAAAAGTAAAATTTTATGCAACTGGTTTTGTAAAGTTTATTTTGTACTAGGTTATTCAGACCTGAGAAGCTATGGAAGTGACAAGCGACTGGATTGTTTTTAAACGAGTTTTCTTCTCATAAAATATAAAATTGGTCAAATTAGGAAAAAGCCTTGTATGAAACACGTTGAGAAACACTATTTTGTGTAACTCGCAATTTGCGGAACTTGCTAGCGCTCGTTCCGTAGAAATTTGCTCATTACCCAAAATAGTACTTTTCCCAACTGGTTACATAAATAATTATTTCAATACCAGAAAACCCTCAAGGCACGACTCAGGTATGCTAGAGATCATAATATAACCGCCAGAGCAGCGCACACGAGAGATGAAGCTCATAGGAAGGAGAAACCTCCTCGTAGAAACGGAAAATACCGCCAAAATGAGCCTTTAAAAGCAGCTCTCCCACTTCCACAGTAAATGATTCAGTAAGAACCTCCATTTGCTAGCACCTACTGACAATAAACCTGTTATAACCATTCAGCTGTGTATTCCTTTAGATAGGGAAATAAGAGTCAATCTGTGAATCACGTGACCCCTGATGTTACCGCCCGTCTTCACTCGTAGCTACTCGAGGCCCCTACTATCTGTAGGGAAAAGAGGTACCTCACACAAAAGAGCGTCACAAAACAATAAAACGGATTCAAGGTTTCTTAACCATTCAATATAAACTAACGATTCATTTAATGATACTCTAAAATTTTACACCCAAACTAAAGGGTTAAAGTTGACAGTACTAGCATGTATAGAAATTGATATCAGTAATTCTCCACTACTAAATTTAAATCTGTTTTAGTTCTACTGGTTTTGTAGTTGTTTGTACTTTAGTTTATATTCATAGTATTTTCGATATATCCAAGTTAAATTTCCTAGTATTTCATTTAATTATTTTTTAATCCTAGCCTTCAGGACAGAAATCAGCCGAGAAAATCCCTAAAGTTGTGGGTCCCTAAAGGTCTGGATAAAAAATATTATTTCCATATTTTTAATGATGAGAACGTATTAATCATTCGTACATGGTCTCATTGTAAACAGTATGGTTCAAGGGTTTTCAAGAGGAAAGAAAAATTTATTAAGAAAATTCATTCTACTATTTCGACAGAATCACAATATGAAATCTGCCGCCTACGAGAAACACTGAGGCGTTATATCTGTACATTTTTCCTCGTATTTTAATAATTAATAAAGTGGAAAAATGTTCTTAATTTATAATTTACACTTGTCTACACTTTTTTCCTTGAATAAAGTGTAAATTTAATACTTCCAATTTCGTTATGGCCTTATTCGTTATGAAGTATTTGAAATTCTTTAAGAATCAGTGTACTTGGGACAGTTTATTAAAAAAAAAGATACCTATACGATGACTTAGCACTCGAAACTTTTCATAATAATAATAACCTGATCAAATGGTACTAAAAAATGCCTGTTTTGTAAAAAGAATCCGGTAGAAAGTTTCTCAACGGAATTATAGAGAGAAGAGAGAATAATTATATATAAGAGAGGAATTATATATAATGAGAAAACTTCATATTCGTGTTCAGCACTCCAAAAATCATATAGTTCCGTTGAGAAACCTTCTACCGGACTCATGTTACCGAAAAACTATTATAAGAACATGACACAACGGTGTATTAGTACTATATTCTAAAGTTAGTTCCCTGCTTATTGACAGTTGACGTGGAAATAGACTTTGTTGGCACTTCTGCTGATAAATGATCTAAATTTTACATATAAAACTCGTCCACCATGCTAAAATCAACTTTCGACACATTTTCTGCACTTCTTTAGAAAATCCTGGCTCTATTTTCTTACAATAATGTACAGAAACAAAGCAAAACACAATTCGTAGATGAACGCAATAACAATTCGTAGAAAAACGCACAGAACATAACGACAAAAATAACCGTAAATAATTGCAGCTGTTAGCATGGGCTATTTAGGCGTACTGACAAACAATGCTGCCTACTTAATTACAGGCTGTGTGACGTCACTTAGCCTCAAGGTTAAATGGGTGTTCAAATTCGTATAGTAAATATTAATTTTTTTATTTAACTGTGAGATTTATGTTCGTAACAAAGTTGCACGAGGTGAATATCTATCAGTTAGCTTTCAAATAAACATATTTGTTTTGACATTTAAGATTCTAGTTAAAATGACCCTTGCGCGTTTTTTTCTACTTACTATTCAATACAGTACTGGAGTTATCGAAATATAGCACTATAAACCTTAGTGTTGTGGCGTTTCCTTCAAGTGTTACTTTTATCTAACGATAAAAGCGAAGGGGCAAATCCTTCGCGTTACTATTGTTCAAGTTATCTCACTAACAATAGCGACGCTTTTTGCTGTCACGTAATATAATATTATTCAATTGGAAGATGTCAGGTTGGGCAAAGCAAGGGTCACCCGTATTTTCGTTATAAAAACTGACATTCAAAAAGCATTTCCTGACATTACGCTCTCGGGTCCGCAATCGATCTTTGTAGAAGACGGCATGAGAAAATGCCCAGACACGTAAACTGAACTTAATACAAAATAAACAAGTTTCAGACTGCTTACAGTAATTGACACAGCAATAAAAATATGGCTAAGCTGTTGATATCCCCGTGCGCCGTATCTGCCATAATATGGTCCTTTGTTGGAGCTTTAACGTTTTCTGGGTTATTGCCTAGGATAATAGTCTTCGTCAACGTAATAAAAGGCTTGTTGACAGCCGGTGAAGACTGGCATTAGCAGAGGCCGACACAGTAATCCTCGGTCTAATCTATATGCATACGTGTACGGTGTACGTGTATAGCAGATTCTCATCTACCAACTAGCAGTAAGGCTTGGATCGCTCATCCCCTCCGGAATGGTGGCGCGGATATCCGGCGCTGTGGCAGGATCTTAACACATGCCTGCAGGGTCAAATATCTCACTAGCTTTAGTGACTCTTAACATATGCGTTATATTCTAGATGTCACAATTTGAAATTAATAGCTTCTATATTTCCATATATAGCTTACTATATAAATGTTTTAAACCATAATATTTATGTATCACTGGAGTATTATATTAGTAAAATTATCAGGTAATAATTAAAGTTTACAGGTTACTATCCATTTCCTAGAGGAATTATCCGGGATGTATAATGCGCTTAAGATTATTACCGCGGAATGAGGCGATGAAAACCGGGGGCTACATTGACCGAAACTTCGCCATGCGATATTTTGCTGCGAGGAAATCAGTGCTGTCCTCTTTCATCTCCCTACGAAATCAGGATTGATCGGTATGTTTCCCCAAACCAATCGGTGTAACAATTAGCCGACAAACACCTGTTTTGTGATCCGAAAGCCGTTAAGAAAATACCGGAAAATAGTGTTTTTATTACCCCGAATAAAGAAAGTTGTTACTTTCTGTTGGGGTGAGTAATATTACATTTACAACATATTTTAAGTTATGATTTGCAACCAAAAATTGTAAACATTGTAAACATGGCGGAGATTTTAACTACAAATCAGTGATTTTTCAATAACCTGGAGGTAACATTAGAGAACATGGAGCCACATGTATGTATTATAATATATGCATACGTTATTCGAATTTACTTTTTTATTTGCAAATTTGTAAATTTTGCAAATAACAAGTATGCAAATAAAAATAGTATTTTTTTTAATAGGCAGAAAAGTAGAAGATTTAATGCGGCTTGTGTTTCATGGACGAGGCGTATAGTCTAGTCGACAGGTTGGAAAAAGTGGGTTTCGGTGGAAAAAGGTCGGAAGTTAATGAATCTTTGGGATGTTGTTCAGAAGTGGTTAATTAAAATTTTCTCAAGTTTTGGACCTCGAGGACCTTGTGCGAAAAATGAAAGGGGGAACTGCAAAATTTTCGACCTTTCTCCGGTTTTTCCATAATCACTTTTTCCCTTACATACTACGGCAATACCAACATGGAGTGAGTATAGTTGTATTTCATCAGAGAAGAAAATTAGCTTTTGTGAATTGGGGTTGGGTGGGGAAGGGGGAGCAGGGGTGGGTGGGAGTTTCCGAAGTTGGCGGTTGTAACCAGGAATCATAATGACAACAACATGTCACAATAATTCGGATATAACAGAAGAACTAAGGTAGAATTCTGCATTCTTCGGCATTTTTTAGCGAATTTTGATAAATTAATTTTTTTTCGAAGCGCCATATCTCGGTAACGATTTGACATACAACCATGTTTGATTATCAATATAGTAGAAAATTTAACGCTGTACAAAAAGTCATATATGTTTTTGCCATAGTATATAAGGGAAAAATGTTATTAAGGAAAAACCCGAGAAAGATCGAAAATTTTGCAGCCCCCCCCCCTCTTTTTTCGCATCCTCGAGGTCCAAAACTTGAGAAAATGTTTATTAACCATCCTTAAATAACTTGCCAAAGTTTCATTAACTTCCGACCTTTTTCTATCTGAAACTACTTGTCGACTGAGCTAGTAGGTAGTCGACGCTAGGAAATCAACCAAGGCATTACATTGAAAAGTTACATTGAAATCGCAAAGCACATTTTTGCGGTTTTTGTTAGTTGTTAGTATATTTGAAACAAGCATAGCTCCTAGTTGTATCGTTGAGTTACAAAATGTGTTGATAAAAATAGCCATTTACCATATACGCAGAAAAATAATTTCCTTGTTCTGAGAATATGAAGCAAACTATTTAAAACACGTTACTTAACCACGATCTTCACATTTAATTTCACATTTAAACAAAATTAATGAATTCACAGCATCGTGAACTTCGCACTCTATAGCACAAAAATAAAAGCTCCTTCATCCTCAGCAACAACTGAGCAAGACATCGGTACTCCAACGTACATTATTTCGATATAACACGAGTCGTTAATCAATTTAAGCATAAATAAAACGTACGTAACAAGCGCGAAGATACTTCTACGGTTTCGGAAAAATTTAATGGAAAGCGATTATCGATTAAGGTTATAAGTATTATATTTCTCAGACAATTTGCTGAAAGTGATAGTTAGAAAATAACAACGTTGCCCTGGAGAAAGTGTGGTAAACATTCGGATCAATACCGAACAAATCCAACATTTCTCTAATATCCGTCAACCTGAATCTGTCTGGGGTAAAGCATCATATTCACCAAGTAAATGTAGCCGATATCATTCAACTACAGATGCTCCCATCTACTAAGTAGTAACTATTCACTGATGCGGATATACTTAACAAGAAGCACTGGATGACTAGGATATAAAATCCGTTCTGTAACTACGTTTGATAAGAGCAAAGGCAATTAAACGGACTATTATTTGCCTTTATATCTCTTCAGAAAAATGAACATACACTAGTGCACTCTCACCTAGTAATTTGGTCTAATTTTCTTTAATGGTCATTCATTTCATTTTAACAATATTTGTTCAACATTTTGCTTAATACTTTCAAATTCTACAATTTTAGAAATTTTTTAAAGCAAATATTGTAATTTATAATGCGACACTTGATTACTCTCACTTTTAAAATTAAGTTAAAAAATTTCATTTAAATATAGTTCCTAATTTTAATATTTAGTATGCCCTCCCTGTTTCTCTATGACTGCTAACATTCGATGAGGCAATGAATTAAATAAATTTTCTATAAGGTTCATTGGGACTGCCTCCCGGCGGCTCTAATGGCAGCCAATAGTTTTTCTCTGTTGCTAAACTGTATTCCTTCAGTATAAACGCGTTTGACCAACGCACCCCATAAATTTTCTGATATTTAAATCAGGGGAAATAGCTAGCCATTCTAAAACTGGAACATTATTAGCAGACAAGCATGTTTAGATTACTTGGGCGGTGTGAATTGCCTGATTAATTGGGCGCATTGTCTTGTTGAAATATCCATTCTTGATTCAGAAATAAAACCGCTATGTTATTAACCTGCCTTTGAAGCAACTCCAAATACTTTTGAGCAGTTTGCCGACCTTCTAGAAACATAATTCAACTCTCCCTTGACCTGAAATCGCCGCCCTAATCATTACCGATTCTGCCCGGCTGTGATGCCATGCCAAAACTTTTTCTTCCATCCTAATGTCATGAAAGTAATATTGGAAGCCATCAGGGCCATCTAGGTTAAACTTTTCATCGCTAAAAACGACTCTCTTCCACTCCTCTGTCCAGTTAAGATGATTTCGTGAACATTTTAGACGTGCTTGCATTAAGTTTGGACACTTCTTTAGTACCCTTTGAATGGTTCGAACGGACGCATTACTTCCACTCCGATCCCTAATTTGCTTAGCTGTAGACGAAGAATTGGATACAATTCGAAGAATTACACGACGTTCCCTTTAGACGGGTAAAATGAGTGAAAAAAGCTATCACTTTTTATGACACGCAGGTAGAGACCTCAGGTTTTTTGCATTCGATTCTAAAAACAACTTAGAAAAAAGTTCAGGGGATAACTAAGGGGGCTTGTCAAAAAATGCATTTTTGTATGCAAAAATGCATCAAAAACTGCATCAAACTTGCAGCCACATTTTACTTCATAAAAAAACTTTTTTAAAAGGGTTTGAGTTTTTTGGGTTCGCTGATCACGAATCCGATGTCAAAAAACATCCTCGGTGTACCTAGGGGTCGGTACACCCCCTCTAGGTACACCGAGGATGTTTTCATCAACCTTGTCCTCAGGAATTCCTCGTCAAGCGATGACAGAAATTAGTTCAAATGTAAATATGTGAATGCTCTATTACGTTGTTTTAGATAAATTTGTATAAAATGATATGTTGTAAATGTAATAGTATGATGAAGAAATATTTGATCTGCATATAGAATACTTACACTATTTCTTCCCTATTGAATCCTTCTTTTATGGGCGCCCGTCCTATGAACACTAATTTCTATTTTACTAGAAGGATCACTTAAGACATGAGCACTATTTAGTCCTAGAGAGGGTCCAATTAGGTCTATATTTCCTGAAAAGTTTCAAAATAACAAGAAAGAAGAAGTTGATTGGATATGACTATGCTTATTGTCATATATGAATTAATAAAATAAACAAAATCTAGAAACCTTATATATACCCTACGCAAATCTACGTAACTTATATCTATTACATGGCACCAAGAGTCCTATGTCACAATGTTTCTTAAAAACTAGCAAAGTTTGAAATTGTTATTGTTATTATTATGTTATTTGAAGATTATGTTAATCCTTTTTATTACCACGTAATAATTTAGTTTTAATGATATTACGTTCTGACCAATCAGGCGCGTAGCTGGTTGGCGTTCTGCTATTATAGTATATACGTTGGTCAGAGATTCGTGTGTGCTTGCGCTTATACTATAGTCAGTACGATAGCTATTGATCACTCATTTAATTTAATTTTTAATTTGATGTATTTACTGAATTTGATTACTGATTTAAGTTCTGTATTTTCGCTTATCTCAATATATATATATATATATATATATATATATATATATATATATATATATATATATATATATATATATATATATATATATTGATATATATGAATATATATATATGTATATATATATATATATATATATATATATATATATATATATATATATATATATATATATATATATATATATATATATATATATATATATTGATATATATGAATATATATATATGTATATATATATATATATATATATATATATATATATATATATATATATATATATATATATATATATATATATATATATATATATTGATATATATGAATATATATATATGTATATATATATATATATATATATATATATATATATATATATATATATATTGATATATATGAATATATATATATATATATATATATATATATATATATATATATATATATATATATATATATATATATATATATATATATATATATATATATATATATATATATATATTATAACGAAATGTAGTAGTGGTATTGTGGATTGATGGAGTGTGTAAGAGATTGTGTGTAATATACGAAGAATGTATATTACACACAAGATGACAAAGTTTATAGGAGTTAATATAAAATGTAAATTGGTATTCATTTGATATTAAATTGTATAAAATATTAGAGAAAATTGTTGTAAAAAAATCGAGATAGTATGGTTGTTAGGGAAAAGATAATTTTGACGGACGCGATTAATAAATAAATTAGAAATACAGAAGGAAAAATAATTAAGAAATTTGGGGAGAAACTGATAGATACATAAAGAAGAGACTGAGAAATCGTGACAGCATTAGTAGGAGGGTGTTAGTTTAGCTGAGGAGTGAAGCCGAAAAGGAAAAGAAAATTTGGTAGATGGTTAGAGACTGGAGGAGACAACATAGCAGTAGGTAGCAGTAAGTAGCAGGGATTTGGAATTATTGTGACCACGTTCTGACCAATCTATACGTTCTGACCAATCAGGCGCGTCGCTGGTTGGCGTTCTGCTATTATAGTATATACGTTGGTCAGAGATTCGTGTGTGCTTGCGCTTATACTATAGTCAGTACGATAGCTATTGATCACTCATTTAATTTAATTTTTAATTTGATGTATTTACTGAATTTGATTACTGATTTAAGTTCTGTATTTTCGCTTATCTCAATATATATATATATATATATATATATATATATATATATATATATATATATATATATATATATATATATATATATATATTGATATATATGAATATATATATATGTATATATATATATATATATATATATATATATATATATATATATATATATATATATATATATATATATATTGATATATATGAATATATATATATGTATATATATATATATATATATATATATATATATATATATATATATATATATATATATATATATATATATATATATATTGATATATATGAATATATATATATGTATATATATATATATATATATATATATATATATATATATATATATATATATATATATATATATATATATATATATATATATATATTGATATATATGAATATATATATATATATATATATATATATATATATATATATATATATATATATATATATATATATATATATATATATATATATATATATATATATATATATATATATATATATATTATAACGAAATGTAGTAGTGGTATTGTGGATTGATGGAGTGTGTAAGAGATTGTGTGTAATATACGAAGAATGTATATTACACACAAGATGACAAAGTTTATAGGAGTTAATATAAAATGTAAATTGGTATTCATTTGATATTAAATTGTATAAAATATTAGAGAAAATTGTTGTAAAAAAATCGAGATAGTATGGTTGTTAGGGAAAAGATAATTTTGACGGACGCGATTAATAAATAAATTAGAAATACAGAAGGAAAAATAATTAAGAAATTTGGGGAGAAACTGATAGATACATAAAGAAGAGACTGAGAAATCGTGACAGCATTAGTAGGAGGGTGTTAGTTTAGCTGAGGAGTGAAGCCGAAAAGGAAAAGAAAATTTGGTAGATGGTTAGAGACTGGAGGAGACAACATAGCAGTAGGTAGCAGTAAGTAGCAGGGATTTGGAATTATTGTGACCACGTTCTGACCAATCTATACGTTCTGACCAATCAGGCGCGTCGCTTGTTGGCGTTCTGCTATTATAGTATATACGTTGGTCAGAGATTCGTGTGTGCTTGCGCTTATACTATAGTCAGTACGATAGCTATTGATCACTCATTTAATTTAATTTTTAATTTGATGTATTTACTGAATTTGATTACTGATTTAAGTTCTGTATTTTCGCTTATCTCAATATATATATATATATTATATATATATATATATATATATATATATATATATATATATATATATATATATATATATATATATATATATATATATATATATATATATATATATATATATATATATATATATATATATATATATATATATATATATATATATATATATATATATATATATATATATTGATATATATGAATATATATATGTATATATATATATATATATATATATATATATATATATATATATATATATATATATATATATATATTGATATATATGAATATATATATGTATATATATATATATATATATATATATATATATATATATATATATATATATATATATATATATATTGATATATATGAATATATATATATATATATATATATATATATATATATATATATATATATATATATATATATATATATATATATATATATATGTATATATATATATATATATATATATATATATATATATATATATATATATATATATATATATATATATATATATATATATTATAACGAAATGTAGTAGTGGTATTGTGGATTGATGGAGTGTGTAAGAGACTGTGTGTAATATACGAAGAATGTATATTACACACAAGATGACAAAGTTTATAGGAGTTAATATAAAATGTAAATTGGTATTCATTTGATATTAAATTGTATAAAATATTAGAGAAAATTGTTGTAAAAAAATCGAGATAGTATGGTTGTTAGGGAAAAGATAATTTTGACGGACGCGATTAATAAATAAATTAGAAATACAGAAGGAAAAATAATTAAGAAATTTGGGGAGAAACTGATAGATACATAAAGAAGAGACTGAGAAATCGTGACAGCATTAGTAGGAGGGTGTTAGTTTAGCTGAGGAGTGAAGCCGAAAAGGAAAAGAAAATTTGGTAGATGGTTAGAGACTGGAGGAGACAACATAGCAGTAGGTAGCAGTAAGTAGCAGGGATTTGGAATTATTGTGCACGAAGATAGAAGAAATTTTGAAGTGAAGCTGTAGTCCGAGATAAGACTTTCGAGACTTTGGTAGTTACTAAATAAGTTTGGTTTTTGTTAATTACAATTTATATTAGGATCTTGTAAACAAGTAATCGCTATATAAATTTTTTTTTTATTGTTTGATATATATATTTCTTTTATTATTTCGTGAATTTAAATATATTAAAATTAATTATATCATAACCGTGCAACTCTGAACCCACCTGAGATAAGAGTTGAAATTCAAAATAATATAAAAAAAAATCTATTATAAAAAAAGTTAGATGAGGGTATATATTTCTAATATGGGATCTTGCACTATATAATATGGTTAATAGTAATTATATTCGACTGCCGTTTTCGTCCGTCGTTCATCAACTTTGGCGATATTAATTATTGGGAGGTCATTAAGTAACAGGTCATTAGGTAACAGGTTCTATTTCGGTATTTGATGTATCAAGCGGTACATAATTTACAACGACTTTAATTGGTTTAATTTTCGGCAGTCATGTTTTGTTGTAGTTCTTCTGCTATTGAATTATGGCCTTGGATTATATTCACGAAATAAATTATGTCGGAATTATTAAATTGGTATGTGGCTTTGGGTTTATATACAATTATTGCATTTAAGGATTGAATGAAGAAGGATAAATTCACTCAACGATCCAAGTAAGTTGCCTCGGGTGTTGGATGTCCATGGTCTCTTTTGTGCAACCCGTGCCCACACTAGCATTGATTGGGGTAAGGCAAAGTTTAATTTAACGTTTAATATATATTATTATTTCTTTTTATAGAAGGTGTTTGATTTTCTATAAGCAGACCAAAATCAGCATCTTAATTTTCATGCATATCCTTATTGTAGAATATTGTATCTACGTAATATTTAAGCCGAGAATGAACAATGGTGTGAACGTTCTTTTGTTCTTACATAATATACAGTTTCTCGGCTAATTTAACCTAGCATTGTGGTTGGCAAAGTTGCACGTAATATAATGAATAGCCTGTGTGCACTAATTGTTGCCTCGAGCAGTGTTGAAATTGTATTTATACCCTACACTTTCAAGCATAAATTGTAAAGAAGCTCAGGTTGAATAATGGTGGCTGTAGCGAGAACTACAAATTAGGTACAAACCAATTTCAGTGGCCGGATTTCAAGTAAAAGTCGTCATTTAGTTAGAGTTTATGTCATTAAGCGAAGGCCAATGATTTAACCAGAGTTTGTTTGACTTTCAAGGAAAATATTAGTCATTTAACAAAGTCCTATTCCTAAGTATGACTAATAATAAAAAGTTACAGGCCATGAACTATTAATCATTTGTTAATATTTGTTAATATATTAATAATATTCTACCTCATACCAAATCTGGGTTTTGCCCTCATCATAGCGTTGTGCTTTGACAAAAATGGCTCAAGTTATATTTAGGGCCTGATGCAAACAAAAATACATATCTAGTACTTTTAGACTGCTTAGACTTTTAGACGTAAAGCATTTCATACAGCTACAGACCTTTCTTTAGGTGACGCAACAATAATATGTTAATTTGCTTTAATCCAAAATAAGTGTGTAGGTACTCTAATCTCTTGGAAAAATATGTCACAGTTTCAGCGACATATTTCATTAAATGGTGTACACTTTAGAGAGTAAACAATATTGGGGAACATAAACAAGAATGCTGCTAGAGCAAATAAAGCCAATTTCAAAGTAACACAAAGTTACCGAGAAACCACTTAAGGCAGCCGGCAAAGATTATAGGAAACTTAAATATCCTCTTATACACAACCTGAGACTGTTACTGACAAATTGGAGATTATATACGATGATTTTAGCAAATGTGTTTTTGATACTAAAACATCTGGTGCATATTTTATGTAATCGAGTGTTCCTGCGCTAATATAACGGTATATAATAAGAGTAACATTTCCTCTTTGGTTAAGTAGTTGCAAAACTATATCTATAAATTCCTATAGTGCCTATAGGAATTGATGGTCGCTCTTCTAATAGTGATGAATTTCATTTGCATCTGACACGGGTTTTAAAGATTAACATAACAAAATAGACGAGAAAGAGGTAGAAAAATAATGTTGATGGCAATAGCAAAGAAAAGGATACGAGTAATAATAATATCGACACAGAAATGATATATGAAAGATAAAACAGCGGAGAGTGAAGCGGTTAAGAAAATCAAAAGAGATTACCAAAATGGGAACGGAAATCGATGTGAAATTAATGTTAGTACTTGGAATATGAAAGCAGCTGCAGGAAAAATGTAGGAGATAAGAACAGAATTAAAGAGATGTAGAAGTGATGTAGTCGCACAATAGAGTGAGCGGTAACGGTAGATTTGACGGAAAGCTTCACCGTTTTATATTGAGGAGATGAAAAACAGGAAAAATATGAAGTAGCTTTTATGGACATGGGAATTGCAAAGGAAAAACACGGCATTCAGAAAAATAAATGAGATAATGGTATATATAAGACTGGAAACAAGAGAAATTTACCTTATTGAACGTATATGTCCTTTCATGAAAAATGCAGAAAAGGAAAATAAATGTGACTGAAATATTGGAAGAAAATACGGGAAAAATCCCTTAAAAAGATAGACTGAATTAGTTGACTTTAATGAACAAATAGGTAAAAAGGACCATGTGCAATAAATAGCAGAAATACACACAATGCACAAAAAACAAATGATAAAGAACAAAAGCTGTGCGATAAAAACAAATATGATAAAAACACAAAATACAAACCTCCCAAAATGAAGAAAGTAACATCGCCGGATCAGAAGACAGAAACAAAAGTAGACTACGCATTGATAATAGAAAGACAGCAATATTCAATGAAGAAGATAGGTGAGCATGAGCTAACTTCAATCATTACATCGTAGTAATATAAAACAAAATGTAACAAAAACATTGAAAAGAAAATAAGAAATATATGGATATTTATAAATAAATCCTCCGATGCAAGTAAAAAGAAATATGAGGTCGAAATATAAATATGAGGTCAAAAAGTAACGTCAAAATCAAACAGATAGGAGAGAACTAGTATAGATTCAAGATGGCAATATATCAGAGAAGGGATGATGAGTATCACTGCTGCAAATAAAATAGGAAGGAGAGAAATAGAGGAAAATAAAGAATGGGATAATGACCAATGCCAAACTACAGGTGAGGAAAAGTCAAAGCAAGGTTCAAATCAATAGGTAAAAAAAGTATGAGAAGTTAGAAAAAAAAAAAAATATATATATATATATATATATAAAGGGTCCGCCAATAGGGACGCTCGATCTTTGACAGCTCATGGCGGCCATGTTGTTTGTGGTAGAGTTGGCAAAGTAGTTGTTATTATTCAGTGTATCTTCACAAATCACCATGAACCAATTCAGCCGCGAGCAACATGTGCAAATCGTTAAAACTTATTACGAAAATCATTCATCGGTTCGAGCAACGTTCCGCGCGCTCCGCCAATTTTACGGTGCAATTGATCGTCCTGCTGAGTCGACTATCCGTCGTTTGATTAACAAATTCGAGGCAACCGGTTCGGTGAACAATCAGCCAACACCGACGCGTCGTCGAAACGTCCGATCTGCCCAGAATGTCGCCGCTGTGCGCGATAGTGTGCGTGAAAATCCGCGACAGTCAATTTCACGTCGCGCACAGGAACTCCGCCTTTCGGAAACATCACTTCGCCGAATCTTGCATCTGGATTTGGGCATGCATCCGTACAAGATCCAGCTGACACAAGAGCTCAAAATAAACGACCATAGACAGCGCCGTATCTTCGCTGATTGGGCTTTAGAGCAGTTGGAAGTCGACCCCGATTTTGGTCGCAAAATCATCTTCAGCGATGAGGCACATTTTTGGTTAAATGGGAATGTCAACAAGCAGAATTGCCGTTATTGGGCCGAGAACAATCCACAGGAGGTCCACCAGGTCGCAATGCACCCAGCAAAGGTAACTGTTTGGTGTGGATTTTGGGCCGGAGGCATCATCGGGCCGTATTTCTTCGAGAACGACGATGGTGTGTCCATCACGGTAAACGGCGAACGATACAGATCCATGATAACGAACTTTTTCTGGCATGAAATCGACAATATGGATGTCGAGGATATGTGGTTTCAGCAGGACGGCGCTACGAGCCACACAGCGCGCGCCACAATGGATCTTCTGCACGAGCGCTTCGGAGGAATGGTTATCTCGCGCGGAGGCGACATCAACTGGCCACCGAGATCGTGCGATTTAACCCCACTAGACTATTTCTTGTGGGGTTTTCTTAAATCACAGGTCTACGCAAACCAACCACAAAACACTGATGCCCTCAAAGTCAACATACGCCACGCCATCGATGAAATACAGCCCGATTTGTGCGCCAGAGTCATTGAAAATTGGACTTCTCGTATGCGCGCCACCCAGCGAAGCCGAGGTGGACATTTGACCGATATTATTTTCCATACATAATGCCTTCGAATACTCTTTCAAACAAAAAATAAATTTCATTTATACCTCTCACACAACTTGCTTTATTTCATTTTAAAGATCGAGCGCGCTTATTGGCGGACCCTATATATATATATATATATATATATATATATATATATATATATATATATATATATATATATATATATATATATATATATATATATATATATATATATATATATATATATATATATATATCTAAAGTTATGGTTTTGTTAAGTTAAGGAAACCAAATCCTTAACTTTGGTTATCAAGTTGAAACTGATAACAAAATTGGAAAGGCGGAGAGGCATATCCTTTAATTGGATGTATCATCAAGGCAAAAAAATGCTCCGTGGGGAAAACTGTCCAAATATTCTACGTAAAATCTCAACGTAAAACTGCTGCCTAAAATGTCTACTTAGAATCTTACCATAATTTAAATACTATAAATATCTTAATGCGAAATATGTGATGAAAAATTAAATAAAATACTACTAGTGATCTCGCCTTCAGGGTTTTATATCGCACTGCAGCGGAAAGCAATATTCAAGAAAAATTACGGTAACGTAGAACTCTAATGAACGGAGAAATCTATGAGTACATCAAGAAAATAAGTTACATGCAGATCCCCAGTTTAGTGAAATTCCAGGATCCCCTGGAGTTTCACTAAACTTTACTACAAAAATTCGTCAAGGAACCTCCCGACTTAAAACAGTATGAAGAATATCGAATAATTTTTCTAATTTCAACAAGAAATTTACGTGGAATACCACTATTCGTACTTTGGCTTCAAACCTACTCCAACTCAAGGTTCGACCGATAAACGAGTTTCCAAAAAAAACTATTGAAAGATGACACGAAATTGCTGCAGAGCATATTCAAGCATCCGTATTACTGAGCAACTAGTAATACATTTAAACGTACTGTGTAGTTACTTATATTTTCGATCTGATTAATAGTTCACATACAATAAAATATAATTGCTGCAAACTTTAGAATTACACGGCAGTTATTGACTTTTATGTAAAAAAATTAGAACGTTTCCAAAAAAATTGACCAGATCAAAATGACGCTTCACTCTATCTGAAACAAAAATAAACAATTATTTCCTATACAATTTTTCAAAATTATGTGCCATTTTTCATAAATTCGAAATTCCCTGAAGATTCCCTGAACATGCTAGACATATCAAATCCACTATTATTCACGTCATGATCGAGATTTGATCAACTGGTGTAGAGCACCCTTAATTTACATATTTTGTTATGCACAATGTTAGATCGCAAGTCGCAAGAGTTGTCAGTGATTATCTCGATAAAATTGAGATTCAGCAATTAAACGGGCCTGCACGTAACCCTGATCTAAACCCGATAGAGCGTGTGTGAGACGTGTGTGTGAGATATAGGCTAATTCGCAACCGACAACCAGAATCCATTCCAGATTTTCGAATAAACAATTCCTTTAGACTAAATATATTGTCATGAATCAAAAAAGGAAATGTTAATAAATTATGAGGCTAGAAATATCATTATGTCGTTCAATTTTTAAACACAGTGTTCGGGAATAAAACCAAATCTCTTAGAAATTTTTGAAGAAAATATTAGATCATGATCAGGTTGAAACCGCCTACAAATTGGCAATAAATGATCAATATCGATTCAAAGCTAAATATGTTTATTTTTTTATCTTTAAAAGATAGGTACCCTAGTTACAATTATTAACTACCAAGATGCTGCGTACACTTTATGACAAGTTTTGTTAATATCAATTTTGGCCAACGATTACCGGTGTACATGTAATGGAGGATGAGAAATTGGCCTTGTTAGAAACGCTTTTGCCAAAAGATAATAGTCACTGAATTCGTTTCTGTATCTTGGAAAATTTAATAATTTCCGCCCTATAGACTGTCGCTCCTTATAAGTGGGTTATTCGGGTAAGAGATGGAAGTTCCCAGTGATTGTGTTATATAAATTGGAAAATGTATTTATTAGATAAACTTCCAATCGGAATTTTATATATTTACTCATCGTTTAAGTAATTGTAATTGCCAGTTCGAGATAGTTTCAATCAAGCTGCTTGTTCTTATATTTTTATGTCTTCTACGTCGGTTACTTTACTATTGCTCATATATGATCATATTATGGAGTATCCTAAACATGAGATAAAAGAACATGCTATTGGCTGGTTCTGGCGCCCATATTTCCCAACGAATGGGATATGTTCATCTCACTCATGCTTTCTTGAATTATAAGTTTGACAGCATTGTTTAACAACCTCCTGGATTTGCTCCATCCGTTGCGGTCCAGACAAATTA
>CAXKVY010014778.1:0-22500 GCA_964058915.1 Tetropium fuscum | reverse complement strand
GGCGCCCCTTTAAATTCATTTTTACACTTAACTTTTAATTTAAATAATTAGTAGTAATAACTTTAGGTTCTCATTTTAAAATACTTTCACAAAAGTTATTATTACATTCAGAGGGGGGCATAAATAATAAATTCTCAAATTATTAAGGAATCAATAATGATCAAACGTCGATCTAACTAAATGAAGGCTAAAACCAGGGGAATATACTTGAATATACTTGCAATGCCACGTGTATATACTACTACCTACTACTTACTGTGGCGCAGTGCCAGAAATTGCTTTCTGCGCATGTCCTTTCACTGACAGGGGAAACCATGAGGAGGAACGACTACTACCGCGCAAAGTGCCAGAAAGTACCTTCTGCGCATCCCTATTCCCATGCTCAATTGCTCGCATGGGATCTTGGTTTTCGGTATTGTCAATAATTATTGTCATATGATATTATGCATTATGTGAAATGTGAAATTTTAGCTAGTACATATTCTATTTGTGGGTTATATAAATGCTAAAATAAAAGATTAAAAAAATTCCATGTTGCATAAAAAATATTTTATTGGTTTATTTTTTTCCAAATCCCACATGTTGTATACATTGCGTATGCAAACGCTCTTGCATACGCAAACGCAAACGCTCTTGCATCTCACGATTGCATATTCACCCGTTGATAAAATACTGTTTTTTTATTATTTCAACGCCTAAAATATATTCCGTAAAGTCGTCGTCAGCTCTCCGACTATATGGGCCTCATAGGTGCTGCTCACCTACTGTTTCCTGGGGTCTTCCACATCACTAAATCAATTAATTCAATATCAAATTATAAACGTCTTGTAGCATAGACAAACTGCTTATCTATGATTAATTTGTGCTGCTCTATTAGCTGTATCATATTTCTTACAACTCTGTCATTGCAGAGTATATTTTATAAGAATTTTCTTATAACTATTTATGTACCTACCATGTCTTTGTAGTGAAACACCACAAACTAAAACATATCCCCCTCAACTTAAAGTAAAGTAATACAGCTCCCTTTGTTTTAGTAGCCGCAGTCAAAACATTCACAATTAATTTACGCTAGAAACACCATCGCCACAAATATCAACATCCAGATTCGGTTAGTTTTTCTAACTGAAATCAAAATGCAGCTACACTTAAATCGGTGTGCTTATTTTCCATTAGGCTAGATATATAGCCTTGTTTTATGGTATAAGCGTGAACTATAAATTTCTGGATTAGAATACTCAGTTAAGTTAAATAGAATATCAAGGGTGTCAGATTAAATTAGACGCACCGCAATGGAGAGAAAGCATGCAGAGAGCTGAGAGGTGAAGCCCCAACAAGGAATACCGGGTGGGGAAAATACCCATCATATTTGGCGGCCTATAAATCGCTTACATATGCTGGTATTGATTTTTCAGAAGTCATGAACAACGGGCTACAATTGAATCGGTGAATCTAATAGGTTGATAGATGGTGACAGATAATAATCATAACTGATCTCCTGTCGTTTGCAAATAATTAGTATTATGTATACAGTGAAGTGCGTTCGAAAAGTAACTCGTTTCTATTTAAAATCCTCGGACACTTCGATATTTGTTTTTAATTTTGCTTATTTTGATGTCATATACAATAAGATGGCGCTCTAGGTGTTCCGTATGTGACGTCAACGATATTTTTTTTAAATGGCAACAAAATATTTTTCCGGCTGATTGTTGTAGACGAACTCTTTATGAATTCGGTAATATAGCACACTTTATATTTATTTTGAGAAACAGAGGTATAATCGAATTAACAAACATTTAATCATGACAACTCTACGAGTACACAAAAATACCATACTGCTGCATTAAAAATAACATTTGGAAGAAGTGTGCTTTGGCACGCTTGGAACAAAACACTAAGATGACAGTACATAATGTTGTCCCTGTCAAAAGTGTTGTTAATCGTTTGAAGCAAAGATGTTATCCGAAAAAGAAAGAATAGAAATATTAATTATGATATGCTATTAATTATGTTCGAGTGATTTAACCCAAACACATAAAGAAGTTTGTGATATGTTCAGTTCGGAATATGAAGCTAAGAACGTCGAAATAGTTTAAATGTTTTGTTGTCCGTCCATGAAAATCAGCATTCGACGACACGAGGAATTGCAGGTGAATATGGAATTTCAAATTTTTCAGTTCACAAAATCCTGAAGTTCAATAGGTATCATCCGTATAATGTTAAATTAGTACATGAGTTAAATGAGGATGATCCAGATGGACGTGTTCCATTCTGCCAGGAAATTTTGGAGAGAATACGCCCACTTTTTGTAACAAATTCGATTTTATTTTCGGTCGAGGCGACGTTTTCCTTACATGGCGTTGTGAACAGGCAAAACTGCAGATGCTGGGATAGTGACAGGCCAAATTGGGCAATTGAGGCTCACACTCAATATCCACAAAAAATAAATGTATAGGAGGGTATTATAGTAGATAGTATTTTGAGGCCATATTTCTTTGAGGGAAATTTAATCGGACACACTTATTTAAATTTTCTCCGCAACGAATTAACCCCCGTACTTGCCGTATTGTTCGCAAATATTGACGATATTTTCCCCCTCATTATGCAGTCCGTCAATATTTACACGAGGTATTCTCTGGGCAGTGGATTGGTCGGAGAGGGCCTATGGAGTGGCCTGCTCGATCGCCTGATTTAACCCCATAGGATTTATTCCTTTGGGGTTACTTGAAAAGCAAAGTTTGCTCCCGAAAACCGAGGGATCTGGAAGAACTGAAGGAACATACGGCACCACATAAGAGCAGTGTCTCAGATTGTTTTACATAATATTTGTGCGGAAACATCCAACCGTTTAGAGTTGTGCTTAAGAGAGAACGGTCGCAATTTCGAACATTTAAGTTAGATTAATATTAATTTATGCCTAGGTTCCTATTCTTTTTCATCTATTCTTTGCTTCTTACTACGTTTTACTCTTAGTTTTCTTGAGTTAAGTTGTTCATTGTTTACTGTATTCTTATTAATATTTTGCTCGTATTAAATGAAATGTGTTTGGGAGCAATATTATGTCTTCCAATTATTATTTCCATGCAGCAGTATACTATTTTTGTGTACTTGTAGAGTTGTCATGATTAAATTATTATTAATTCGTTTAAACCTCTTTTTTTTTCAAAATAAATATAAAGTGTGCTATATTGCCGAACTTATAGAGTTCATCTACAAGAATCTGCCGGAAAAATATATTCTTGCCATTTAAAAAATTAAACACCTAGAGCGCCATCTTATTGTATATTACATCAAAATAAGCTGAATTAAAAATAAAAATCGTAGTGTCCGTGGATTTTAGATAGAAACGTCAGTCTTAAGAAATATTGAATTTATCCTTTACTTTTCTAACGCACTGTATAATAAAGCACAATAATTTTGGTTATTTTAAAAGTTTACACGAACGTACGGAATGTAGGAAACGACTTCAAGTGTGCACAAATAATAAATGTAATAACTATAATAAAATCGGAAACGGTAAAGCACCAGATTTTTGTCTCGCATTTGACCCCTCCTCCCTTAAATTTTTGGGGGAAGACCAGGTGCAACCAGCACCTTTGATATAAGGATTTTTCGGGGTTTTGCGGGATAGTTGGGATATTGTAATAGCCGTCGCGGTAATGGTAATAAATGGTATTAGCAGTTTCCGATTTTTTTTAAAACCAAAATATGATCCATCGCGACGGACGCCACCGACTTTAATTATTTTTGTAGATCTCGCCGGGTTCGATTTTGGGGGGTTGGCAATTAGTTTTAACTAAAATCTTAAAAACACGTGGCAAATGAGATTCATTTATAAAATAATATTGGCCCGAAAAAGTTGTCTCGCCTCAATAGATGTATGACCCCCCATGTATGACAAAAGCCGCGAGGGCCAAGCTGAAGCGCTTGAAGTGCCCTCTATGTTGGTACCATCGCTTTTGTCCCAAATTTATCAGTAGGCGAGAAAATTGAAAAACTATTTTCAATAAACTCTGAGGTGGGCTTGAAAAAAATCCTCGAGTTAGGTGATCTTGTCACTAAAATTTACCTGTCGCCTGGACTGATTATTGCATTTCACGATTTTTCTGCACACTATCACATTATATATGATATGCTGCATAATGTGGACTGATTTTTATGAAATTTTGATGTGTCTTGTTGTGTGATCATACAAAAATTGACCGCATGCATCGTATTTAGCAACAACTTTTATAGTTTCATTTAGTATAGATACCTTCCTGTTGGTGTATGATGACACAGATCAGATTCTTTTTTATATGAATTTCGACGTATTGCTGATATTTGTCCTTTCATCATACCAAAATTTGGGTTTTATTATTAATTATCTCCTACCTCATCTTCCCCAGTCACTCATTAGTTCCAGCAAGAGTTACCGATAGCGATTAAAGGTAAGACCAGATTTCAATATCTGATATTGTTACTGTTAGTTCAATAATAAGGCCCTCAAGCCCTCACTCTTTTAAGTCAAGTGCTCCCCTGACTGGACCAGGCCCAGTGTAATTAATGTAACTGGTGGTGCCCTACTATTTACTTTTAATAACTTGCTTATCATTATTTTTGGACGCTTCGGAAAAAAGGGGCAAAAAGGTTTTTATTTTATATTTTCAAAGAATGGCCTAAAAACAATATTTCTGCATATATCATATTATTCGCCTACCGAAATTCAATATTTGTGTTGCGTTAAATGAGGTTGACTGTCTCAATTACTGCCTACGTGTTACCTACTAAAGCATTTATTGGGAACCTCTGAGGATTAATGCCATGTATATATTTCACATAGCACGACTCAGGACACGTTCAATCAAAATCCACATTTCAACTCTGTGACGCAGGCGGAACTCCATCAACGTAGCCAAAGTCTTATTTCCGAAGTAAATTCCAAATTTTGGCGGCAGCCTTATTAAATTAATGCTACATTTTCGCGTGAAAGCTATCAATTTATGTAAGAAGGGGTGGCTGCGGAGAGTGTGTTAAATAGGGTCTTGCTCTTCCTTTATTATCAAAGTGAGCGATGCCTCAAAGAGCGATGAGACCTCCGTAGGGCCCTGTAAAGTGGCAGCACGTGCTCGCGCTCGAGGTGCAGCCTCCTAGCACCTGATAAATGCTTCAACAAATGTCTTGTCTAGCCATCCTGAAGTCTTATATTACTGTCAGCGGATACAGGATCATAGCCCGGAGTGTGGAGTGTTATGTGAGATGCCTTGAGGCGCGATTATGCGAGCACATGGGGCGTTTAGGGCTTTGGATGGAAGTTATTAGTGTAGGTATATAGGGAAATCAGTGCACTAGGGAGTTACAAACCATGCATAGAGGATATTTATATAAGATTTGCTTAAAACTAACAGTTTCCATGGTATTAAAACTCTCTGGATATTTTTGTTTCCCTTAGTTGGGCAATAATAATATAATATATTATAGGAATCACCAGAAAGCATTCTTTGACCTAATTCGCAAGAGATGATGTGGCTAGTTCACATGAACATATTTAGGATAATAATGTAGGCGCATTCCACTAGTTAACAAAATATACGTAAAGGGGGTGCAAAAAATAAATGCGGACAAGCTGATTTTTTCATGATCGATGGAAGGCTGTCTTCTGAGTCTACAAACCGAATTATGATGGAATTTTAATCATCATGTATTTAGCACCCAGCGAGATTTCATTGGTCAGATTCGAATTTAAAACTAATCAGAGTTCGAGTGCGAAATCTGTGTAAATGTAAATCGGTGCCAAACGCGCATACGAAATTTAACAGTTTACAGAAGCGTTATGCGGCCCAAAATTGCAGCAAAACACGGGAATATCCCTAAAATATGTTTTTCCGATATGTGTTAAAAATGTGTGTTAAAAATGTTTTTCCGAGTTTAGGTGCACTCTGCGCTCTTGGTTAAGGAAAATATGCAAGAAATGTGAAAGTGCAAATTCTTCATTGCATAAGGGTGGTAGTATCAGTAAATGACCAAGTTCATAGTTAATGACCAATATCATAAATATTGGCTTATATTAAGCTTGAGGCAATTTATTAAGTAAACCTATGTGTCATGTGATTTTGAACCTGCTGCTCATTATTTGCCGTTATTGGTAATAATTCGACTAATGGAAGTAATTTAAATATGACTGACTATTTTTCCTGTGCAAGCAGCTGATAGTTTTTGTCCTAAATGAATAAGGCCAGTCCACGTGTACAATAGTTTGATATTTGTTTACAAGACCTCCTAAAACAAAAAGGTGACTGAATTAATGAATGCTGTTATAAAAATATTGGTACTATAAAATGGTGTTTTGTGGACAAAAATACGTATCTCATAATTCATAATAAAAAAAGTACTGGCAAGATTTGAACCCGTAGCCTTTGGACTGTGAATCCAGAACGTTACCAATGTTATTCGTGATCAACGACCCCAAAAACCCCCAAGTAAGAAAATGATGATCATTTCGTTAATTATTTACGAAATAAAAAAAGAAAAATATATAAAAGAAAGAAATTATTTTTTTTATGGAAAAATGAACAACAGTGTTTTTCCCTAAAAATAAGGAATAACATTTTTTAAATGTCTTCGTGAATCGAAGTAAAAAAACCGCATCTCAATCTGTCCATTCGGAAAGATTTCGCAGATTTTGCTGTTTTTTGTGTTAATTTGCCTCGCCTATTGTAATAACCACAAACCAGGATTTTTTTGTAAACATATATCACAACTGGATCGCACGACAATAATTTGGAACAGGGATGGTGATCCGGCGGTCTAGCCTAGTGCATTCTAGCTACGATGTCTGTGTAATGAATTTTTCCTAATTTGACTTAATCTATAGCTAGGTAAGCTAGGCAGTAGCCACTGTTGTTAGAATTAGGGGTAGGGATAATATTATTGATGCTTCCGGCTATATAGAATCATGTGGATAAATGTAAACCAGTTTTTGGTGCATCCCATGCATTTATAATTATTGGTGATATTCTGATATCCCCAGATTTTCATAGCAGCCCACTTCATAAAAGAATATTGAACAGATATTATGATGACACCGTTTTAATAGGCATTGCATTTTTCGCATATTTTTCTTTATAAAAAGTTTTTGAGTAAAAAGTTGTAATTTGATTTAGAGAAAATAACATAAAACTGCTTAATAACACTAGCTATCTAAAGCAATAATAGTGTTAGTTTTGGCCTTAAATATCCTCCAATTGGTATCTGTTAAAGAAATGTATTTTTCCATTCACTGTTTTGCATCACTCTCACTTAATAAATTTGCCCTATATTTTCCTGGCCTCTTATAGACCGGGAGTTAGTGACAGATTCTCAGACGTGATTTTACCCAGTATGCCTTTTGGATGGTAGGTATTATCATATGCATATTCTGATGATAATAAATGATAAATTAAAGAATCATCCCGGGGACTTCATACCTATATGTTCCTCATATATTATCTTCATATATTATCATAACACACCATGTATACTTCTTAATGGCTGTCTGTTTAGAAACGTGGAAAAATCATTTTTTAAATGCAATCACACCTAACCGTGACATCAATTTGGGGTCACGCAAATGGTATGCCTATGACTTTGCAACGATATTATTTCACTTCAACTTCGTTTTGGAACACATAGCAGCTCGAGTAAAATCATATCGAAACGCTTAATTTGCAAACAAAAAATGTTAACTAACTTTAATATATAAAGTCCCCGGGATGATTCTTTAATTTATCATTTATTATCATCAGAACATGCATATCGCAATACCCTAAAAGGCATACTGAGTAAAATCACGTCTGAAAATCTGTCACTATCTCCCGATATATTATAGTAAGATGGCAAATTTGTTGCATCATGCACCATGGCGACGGAAGAAAACCGACATATGCAAAATTCAAAATAGTCCAGTCACGCCATATGAGCATAACGCGCGCGGATGCTCTTTAAACTATTACATTCCGTATGCGCGTTTGGCACCGATTTACATTCCGTACACTTGTTCGCACTCGAACTCTGCTTGGTTTTAAATTCGCATCTGACCAATTAAATTGCACTAGGTGCTAAATACAAGTACGGAATATGGCATCAATAGAAAAAATGTTTTTGAATACCTATAAGCAGGGAGAATATGAAGAGACAGCAAAATTCCAGTAATTTTGTAGTTCGACCATACTTTTTGTGAATCATCACTGGAGAAAGTTACTCACACTTTCTTCAATACCTACGCGGATGGCTTGAAAATTCCTCCGCACATTAGACATAATTTTGTATTCATGCAAGATGGCGCTACCTCCCATTATTACGGCCCAGTGAAACAATTTTTCCAGAACGATGGGTAGGCAAAGGAAGCGTTGTTACGTTCACTTTTCGCTAATGACATGAATTGAATATCTGAATGTTAAATAGTACACATTTAGTTCTCAGGTATTACAATCTACTATACTGTGAAAAAGTTACTAAAGGCACCCTCTATCATTCGTGACTAAGGTATGAATAATTACATGTTTCCTCGCGACATCACAGATTTAATAACTTAATCTATACCATAGACCTTCAATAGACAGTTTCTTTCGATACCTTACCTTTCTTTTCCATTATCCTGTAGCTCGTACAAGGCGAGACAAATATTTCTTTTCGGACTTCCGTTCCCGAACATCAAGGGGGGTCATCTTCAACTGCGTGGCTTCGTTGCCGGTTTGTTTTTCGAGTTTAATTGTCTTCCTTATTAAATAAAGTACTTTGTTACTTTCCAAGTGGTTTGGGAATCGTGGTAAAGTCACAGGGTTTATCTGGTTTTGATAACCATGCAAATATCTCAAATCTTCTTCAACCCAAATTAATAATTAACAATTCAACCTCATCGTAACTTACTTCACGTTCACAATCTTTGTTTCCAATATCTTCTACATGTCTAACACAATTTTCCCAAATATCTGGATTAGTTTGATCTAAAGTCTCTTGCCAAATCTCTAAAGCTAGTTTGTCTCCGTAACCAACTTCATCAATATGTCGATCATAATAATCTTTACAAATGCCCCACACTAATTCTATTGGATTATATTGGCAATGTAGTTTTGTTTAATTCCAGGAAGCAGTACGAATTGACTCTTCCAAAAAACTATGGTAGGACGAATTATCCATCACCACTATCGAGGGGTCAGTAAGATTTGGAATCAGTTTTTCCGAGATCCATTTCTTAATAGAATGTTGGTCGCTTAAATCGTGGTAGTCTGCTTACTTTGACATCGTAGAGAAAAGTAGTGAAGCATTGTGTATGAATCCAAGTATGGGTGGGTGACCTAGGCAGGCTTGAACTTCAAATCACAAACACGCAATTTTGAATTACAAATGGTTTCTAGATGGAAAAACTGTATGACAGCACCTGTCACACAGTTTCTTCTAGTTTACCCCCGGAAAAACTTGACAGCCGTTGTCACCAAAAATTACAATACCTTTGATAACAAATAATTATGTTCTCCTAGGACACCAGAAAACGACGCTAAACAATTTTTCTGATTTTATTGTCAATAAATTTTTTAATTTTTTAATATTGTTTTTAAACAGTGCTAGTCAGGTTATGCAGTGAAAATTAGTCGCTTTGGAAGTGATTCTATGACTAATATTGATCTGGCGATTGAGAAAAGTGTACCGTACCATACCGTTAAAACCCACACGTCAATATGGAAACAATTTACGGAATTCTGCAAGGCAAAGAAATACGAGCTTTTTGAAAATACAAGTTTAGAGCAACTAAACATAATCCTGAAAGATTGGGCGTGAAATATAAAGAAAGAAAAATAATTACAAAAAACTAGTTGTGAAGACAATGTGGAACACCGTTGCAGAAAAAATGCAAGATGCAAAAATGCAAGAATGTATTTTATGAAGAGGAAAATAATTTTTGATCCATTTAAAGATATTATCTTTAAGTCTAGTAGGGAAGCTCGCAATGCGAAACAAAGGAATTTGCAGATGTGCGCCAATAAAAGGAAAACGAGCTCTGCTTCATTAAAATTGGAAGAATATTACGCAATGGTTTTATTATGGGACGATAACACTCCGGCGGGACCCTAACGAAAATTTTATCATATCGCTTCAGTAGAACTTGCCTGGAGAGGTGGAGAAGCAGTCAATTGCAGAGTTCACTATTTTAAAGAGTAAGTGGATAATTCTGGGATTAAAACAGGTAGATAACATAATTGCATATTTTTAAAAATAACTGATCAAAAATCCTACTTTTCAGGAGGAGTAGAATATAATCCCCTCTTCAATAAAACGGCCCTGGGTGGAGAAAAAAATGGCCGATAGTAAATGGCTGATCCCCAACACGAAGAACCCTACATTTTATCCAGTCCGTCTTTTTAAAATTTTAACGGTTAAACGTTCCTGTAGAATAACAACTGATAGATTATTCTTAACAGTCCCCAACCCATCATGGAACAAAGAATAATTAAGTGGATGGTACAAAAACACCCCAGTGGGAAAACACGAACTTTCCAAATGGACTAAAGAAGCAGCAGAGAAGGCAGGATTAAATACAAAAGAAATAAAAATAACAAACCACTCTATGCGGTCGACAGCAGTCAGTAACCTGGCTAAAAATGGAGTGGGTGAACAACAATTAATTAAAATTATTGGCCACAGTTCAGCCAACTCAATTAAGCCTTATCTGTAAATGGATAATGAGCATTATTCTAACATCATAGACACCCTTAGAAGTGACACCTCAGAACCTCCAGTTAAAAAACAGAAAACACAAGATTCTGCAGCCACTCCTCGAGCTTCTACACTGTACAGCTGGACCCATCAACAACATTAATGATTTACCTACACCCAACGTTATCAATGAGTTTACAAAGATTTCAAACAATACCCCTACTGTGTACCAAAATTGCAATTTCTATTTTAATTGTACCATAAATAATTAAGTTTGTAGTATTTTGTGATTAAATAAATTACGTTTTTCAGTTTACAAATTAATACCTACATATTTATTATGTATGCATGTATAATAGGTAGTATGTTTTGTAAGCTATGTGTATGCAGAATAATCTGTTACTCATGAAATATTCTTGTCAAATACCATTCGGGCATCTAATTTTTCCTGTGAGAAAAATCGAAAAAACACATTGCTAGGTAATATTTTCACAAAATGCATTCGTGCAGGTGCAAAAATCCTCGTCCTCGACTCGGATTTTTATTGCCACCAGCACTCATGCTTTTTGTTAAAATATTACCTAGCAACAATTTTTTTTCGATTTTTATCAGAAAAATTAGATGCCCTTATGACACGAAAATATATTATTATATAAAATTGTTAATGCGATAAATTTAACTTTTAAAATAATAAATTGTTTTCAGACACTATTTTTTACTGACACTGTTTCCAAAAAATCTATTTAAGACATGCGTTAGTGCTCAACATAGCCGAAATTGTATTGTACTTATGAGACGTCAGTCGTTTATTGCACCAACATACATCGCGTACTGATGCTCATAGAAATTTAGGAAAAACAACAAACTAAACGCGTAAATTGATGCATACACGCGATAAGATGCTGGAGAGACTTACCTTACCAGGATACCTACTTTCCCATTTTACAGATCAGCATAGGATAAGTATATTAGGGGACACACCTTTTTTAAAGTAGTATATTTTATTGTTGGTAGCCTCATGTCTAATTATTATTCTGAGCCCTTGGCTACCTTTAATTTACATGTGATATAACCATAGTGTGTACCTGAATATGTCCGTTACTTTGTTCCTACATTTACATATGCTTACACTTAAGTAAGGCTGCAGAGCCCTAATATATTTCCATTATTTTGTATTACATCACGCGTGAACACGTCTAAGCTTACACTAGGTTAGGTATATTGTTTTACAAATGTAGTGTGCTCGTGTGTATAAACAAAATTTACGGAATTACATATTATTCCCTCATATTAGGGAATATTGAATATTATGCAATTTTTAAAATAAAAGTAGATATTAGTATACTGTGTTCCTTTTTTTCACCAATTGCAGTTGGATTCTTAGGGTAATTTAGATACCCAGTATAGTTGGTAATCATCTGACATGGCGTCCACGGATTGTTAGTAGATTCGATACCCACCGTACGAGCCTACTAGTTCATTTCTTTTCTTTAATTAAGTTGAGCTAGCCTAGGCAAACTTTTGTTGCCTACGTAAATGCTGCTAGATTGTACTGAGAGGGTTATTGTTTTCCCGTGACCACCGAGAAACCCGGATATTACAACTTGTGATATATTTCTTTGCGGGTTAAGTAAAAGAAAAAAACGGAGATTTTCCCCGTTTTCACGTGGCTTTTCTTGCTCCGACGTGCTAGCGATGCTAACTTTGGGCGACTATTGCTCGAAAAAAGAAATGGTTCTAACAACAAATTGGCGTACCCACAGACACATGACATTTTTATAGAGAATTTTCATATATTCAATTATTGATACGATTATTTTGATCGTAGAGCAGTTAGAAAACAAGTTATTACAGAATAAACGATTCTGATACCTAGTTTGTATAAGTAATAGTAGTTTTCCACCTCTAGTGTAATCACATTATTGATGAGACAAATACGCCTTGGAATGTCATCATTCATAATAATCAAATACCATGCCAATTGTAATACATTTTTTCTCAAAAAAGGTACGCTACATCCAAATATTCCCTAAATATCCTACGCCTTAGAATAAAACCCTTGTAACCCAAAGTTTCTAGAAATAGAGTTGCAGAAGTATTACTCTTAATTTAGAGATAAGGTGACTTTTATTATCCACCATAAAGATACGCTCTACTTTGCCAAGTAATGAATTGAATCAACAGCTCTTCTTTATCAATCTGCAGGGGACAATTTAATTGGAAGGATTCCTCGGCCGATGCCACGTCAGGCTGTTTACCCCACGGGGGTTCAATGTTCTTGGAGCGCACCCCTACAGATGTTTCGTGTCTTTCTCCCATCCGGTAGTGGCAGCTTGTTTTCGTGTTCATTATAAATAGGTAGCTGTTAAGACCATGTTTGGAGAGTGATTTTATATCAGAAGATTATGTACCCTAATAAAACAACTGAAACAGCTTCCATATATTTTTTTAAATATCAATATCATTCCATTCCTCATAATCGACATTTACCTATGTACACTTTTCAGAATAAAAATACTGAGAAACAGAATAGCTTAGCTCAGCTTATACTGTTTTAAAACCATCAAATAGGTGGTGCTATATGTTAAGGAAAATATATGTGCGACCTCAGCTCGGGTTGGCGGGAACAGCGTTAGAAAATAATAATGATGAGAACGGATTTGAATTAAGGGTGGATCCAGGAGCTCCCAGGTTTATACAGGTTTTCAAAAGAAAATAGATCAAGGGTTTTTGTTTTTTATTTTGAGGTTGCCCCATTTTAAAAACGAAAATTCTAAATGAAAAAAGTAGAACAAAATAGGTTTTCTTGCATAATACATGCCCTCAAGTTTATACACGCTAAACATCACACGGTGTCAACAGTGTGCAGTGTGTATAGTAAACTCGGGCTCGTCTAATGATGTCAATAATACAAATCATCACGCTTGCTCATCACGGAATAGCCGCAGACCACAGAATGGCGAAGTGAAATCAATTAATACTACATTGACCAGATTAGAACAAGAAGGGGAAAACAAACGGAATGCGATGCGGGCGGACAGGGTGGCCGGCGGATACAAGCTTTGAGCTGAGCTTTACTCTACATGTTATTTACACGATCGATGATGACACCTACCTAATAGTCTAGTCTAGAAAAATGTATCGAAATGGTTTATTAGCACATAAAAAATGCAGAAGTTATAAACAAATTAAGATGGAAAAAAGGCATTTGGTTATTCGCTTATAACTCAAAAAAGAGGAGAAAATTTCCGAAAAAAAAGTCCCTACTTCCGGACGCGAGGCTATTACCAGATGCGCGCGCCGCCTCGGAAGAGGGCAAGTCACATAAAATATTTTTTACGCTATTAAATATTAATTTAAAAATTTGGAAAATTATGGTGCATTCTTAACATTTTAAAGAACAAGCTGCCGTTCGAAAAAATCTTAGTTAATTTTTAAACAAGTTAGGCAATTGTTAACTAATGAAATTTTTTGGGACCTCCGTTGTCATTGGAGACAACAAAAAACGTTTAAATAAAAAGCCTATACATTTTTCGCTTCTTGGAGCCTTTTTTATAAGTTAATATCACAATAAAAAAAAGTTGTTGATTTTGTTTGTAATATTTTTTTATGATATCAAAAAATTAATAATATAATATTTAAAAAAAATTTTATTTTCATTATCCTCACTGTTTTTGGATTTAAGAAAGATATTCAGTAACGGTAATAACCATTTTTGTACAACATTTATTTATAAACTACTTAGTGACTTTTAAAAAAAAATATTTTTCTTAAAAATATTATCTTATTGTTTATAATCGTTTTTAATCATAATAATGTTTTTTTAATCATAATTGGCAGTCCTCTATGTAACAAAATATTTTTTAGCTATAATTTCATTGTTTATTAACTTAATCATTTATTATAAATAAATTCAGAGAATCGATATCGATTGATATCGATAAGATATCGATTGAAATATGGTATACCTTTTTTAGCAAAGAGGAATCGAAAAATGTCAGAAAATTTTAAAATTTGGTAACTGCCAAAGATGTATAATTTTAAATATAATGCGAATATTAGTTTAAACTTGCACGAGCATATTAGTATGATTTATTTTAATTTCTCAAAAATTTCATTGTTGTCATTTCTTACTTTGCAGGCTTGAAACTCACTAGGATTTTTTTATGAAGTTTTTTATGAAGAAATATACTCAATTTCAATTTTTTTTTATAGAGCATATTGTACATATATATATATATATGTATATATATATATATATATATATATATATATATATATATATATATATATATATATATATATATATATATATATATATATATATATATATATATATATATATATATATATATATATATATATATATATATATATGTATATATATATATATATATATATATATATATATATATATATATATATATATATATATATATATATATATATATATATATATATATATATATATATATATATATATATATATCCAACCTAGTTAGCAAACCTCGTAACGTAGGAGAAAAATATGCCTTAATAATTTTATTTGAATATTAAGATATTTAGATATTTGTGTAGGTATATACCTATAAAGTGAGAATTTTTCGTAATGGCGACACAAGGTTTTCCCATGTCATAAAATGTTTCGAGGTTAGGAGCTTTTTTTTCAACGTTAACTTAACCACAGAACCACAATGAGCGTCATGAGGCTTGGTTGGAGGCTCGATCGGAAAATGTCTATGGTCGGAAAGTAGATTTTGATGTTTACTAATAGATGGCGCCAAAATCTAAATTTGGGAAGAAAATGGAGTTACGAGATTTGCTAATTATGGTGACGATATTTAAATACATTTCTTTCCCGAGTATCCATACCAAATTTAATAGGTTTGTCTTAAAAAACAACGAGGATATTTTGAAAAACATTCCCTAAGCAAATAAAAGAAACAGTAATACATGTATTTACAAAGTAACATGAAAAAAGAACTTTATTATACATTAATAACAAAACAACATCAAGAAAAAAGCTACAAGTAGGTATTGTTTTTGTTAATAGGTACATGTTCGACACCTTCTTAGTACGCCTCGGGTTACATTGAAAACCATTTCTGGGCTAATATTTTGACAGGCGTTTCTTATTCATGGTTTTCAAGGTGTTTACATTTTAGGGAACTGTGATAAAAAGGTCTTCAATATAAGCCCCTAAAAATTCAACGGCGTCAGGTAACGTGTTCTCGAAGGTAATCGAATTAATCCATTAGTAAACATGAAATAATTAATTTCCTTCAAACTCTTGGATGAAATAAAATATTCAATATTAACAGCAGTGTTATGCGCAGGACCTAACTGAAAAATAATTACCAGAACCAGAAGTACTTAAAAATAATGTAATAATTGTAGGGATTCTGGGAAAAAATGGTTCCAAAAATATTTATTCATGTTTATTAAAACCACCATATTTTCTCGGTGTGTGTTCCTAAGAACACCTACATACACTTTTCATATGATAATTTGTTAACTAAGAATCGAAGCATATTTCTTGCATTTTACATTATCATTTTTATGATTAAAATGCAGTAAATAAAACTGTGGCGATATGGATTGGCAGTAATAATCTATCATTCTATGACGGTTCTAGAGTTCATTGACATATAACACAGTCAACCCCTCAACTCGTGTCGAGGTACCTACTAGGGTGCGCTTCCAAAGACCGTCAACATAAGGCTTCTAACCCCAAGATTGATGCCTTCAGCGACGAACGACGATCGTGTTCAAATAGCGTCGAGATTGTTTACGTTAATACGTAAAAGTGCCGCCTGTGACACACGCGAGGCGTATATGAAAATAAATAGATGAAGGGTGGTGTGAGGCGGGCATCTTGAAGAGGATGCAGGGGGCAGAACGGCGAGTTTTATCTAAAAACTTATGTACCACCTGGAGAAAATATTATGGATGAATTATTGCTCGGGTGATACGTGCTTGCGGCGATGAAAAATTGGTAGGTACGCTATGGGCGGAGATGGGAGAGCGGATAGAAGGCTTATATGGCCGGATATGTCTGAGGCCATTTAAGTCTAATTACAATCTGATTTAAAGTCTTCAGTAAAAAAGCTAAGTCAACAGTACAGGATTAGCATAGTCGATATCTACATTATTTGATGTTATCCTATCCTGAAATAATTATATTACAACTTATTTTAACCATTATGTATATTATAAATTCTATTTGAATCATCTTAGGTATATTCGAGTTGAAATTAAAAAATATTACTTTCAATAGGGGTGAATACTTATACGAAATTTTATACCGTTTTTTGTGTCGATGTCGTAGGTATCTATTTAATAATATTTTTAACCACATGTTCCAGATATTTTTAATTCACTCTTTCGTCAATGTGATATAGGCACATAGGTCATATATAGGTCAGCCTACACACTTGACTTATCAAATGGACAACGATTATTAACCATTGAATAAGCCAGCGGAGGAAAAGGTTACAAGAATGTATGCAGATCCGTATGCGTGGTTATATTGCACAATATTTCAAATAAAAACTTTAGATATATTTAGAAGGTAGATTTATTTGTTTGTTTTAAAAAATTAGATAGCTAACTAAATACTTAGATTTGTTTAATTAAATTTTGTAAAATATGGCTTCTCTCTAATAAATAAAAATTTTAAAGCGCTTATATCAGAGTCAATATTAGTTGCAGAATTTGTGGTGTGTAATAATTTTGATATTGTTAAAAAATATTTTTTACCCCAACTTTAGAGGGCTGTAACTCGGAGGGGAACCCTTTATTTTTGCTGCAAATTTACCTCTTAAAATATTTTCCATCAATTTAGGAACACCCTGTATATATAACATTTCCACGAAATTATGATAGTCGCACGTTACAATATTAAATTAAAACAATCTGTATAGTATGAATACTACGGATTAAAAACATTCCACCAGAGGCACGACCGCTGTGCACTTAATAGCGATTATTATTATTTCTATTCTTCTATTTGAAGTAATAATGTAAAATTGAATATTCAAACATTGGCGGATCCAAGGGGGTTGGCGACCGGTGCAGTTTACCCACATTGCCATAAATACTGTTGCAGATTATATTGAGTAATGATATTACTTTTAGAAAATGTAACTATTTACTATAGATCTTGATAAAATACAAATATTAATAATTTTAGTACCCCTTCGATTTATAGATTATAGTCTAGTCAACAAGTTCAAAAAGGTATTAATTCTTGAAACAGCTCTTAAAAACATGTGCGATAGCTCATTGGATTCGGAATGACGTCTAGAAAAATGAATCGAAATGGTTTTTTAGCACATAAAAAATTGCAAAATTATAAACAAATTAAGATTTAAAAAAAGCATTTAGTTATTCGCTTATAACTCAAAAATTATAAGCGATAACTGAAATCTAAAATGATTCTTCAATATCTGAAAATGTTAACACGTTGACACGTTCACTAAAAGTGAATACTACAGTGGAATGTATTTGCTATGAAATGTGAAGGAAACGTATTAAATAGAGATAGAGAGACTAAAATGTAACGATTTTTAGAGAAAGAGGGCCGTTTTGAATAAGTAAATAATGCAATTGATATTAATTATTGATGGAATGAATAGGAATATAGCTAATATATGTAAATTTAAACGTTACAGACAAAAAAATTAAAAAAATTGAGTAAAACTGCATTATTTGATCAAAAAATCAATTTATTTTTAAATAATCAATTGTAATCTGCATTATTTAAAAAGCCAGGAGTCATAAAAGAATCGACAATATTGAAAACACCTTAAATTTTTATAAACAAATGCGCATAGTAACTGATAAATAATAGTTACAAAATTGGGAGTCACTAAACAAGTTGACTCCCAATTTTTAATTAAGATTAATTATTCCTCTACAAATTCGACTTGAATGTCTATTTCTATATCTATAATAGTTTCAAAGCTATATAAATTTCTTAGTTGACAAAATCAAGTGGCTGTTTCAACTTCAGTATCGTATGATATTAAAAAATGCTGTAAAAAATACCTACAAATTGTTTTCAATGTTATTGCATATGGCTGTTTTTTGCTCTAGATTTAGAAGAAAAAAATTATTTTATGATTTTCTGAAGTTGTTTATAACAAATTGTTAAGTTAATAAATAATGAATTTGCAGCTAAAAAAATTTTTTATTACTTTATTACTACTGGATAGGACTGGAACCTTTGATGTAACTGTAACACTCGAAGTAGTTTCCACAAACACCAAAACACTTTCATTTCGCTCGACGCGCGTTTCGCCAACCAAGTTGACATCATCCGGAGACGATTAAAAGTGAAAGTGTTTTGGTGTTTGTGGAAACTACTCCGAGTGTTACTTTATTTCTGTCAATTATGTAATTAAGAAAACGATTATAAACAATAAGATAATATTTTTAAGAAACATTTAAAAAAAAATCATAATATTCTCAAAACAACAAAATTTTAAAAAAAAATCCTGCAAGAAATTTTTTGTATGAATTTTATACCCATTTTGAGAACCCCATCTACTTATATGTAGATTACTGTTTAAATTCCTGACAAAAAAATCGGTAATAATGTTAAGATATTATTACGGAATTACACACGGTATGGTTAATAGGATAAACAACACTATAATTTAATTCTCTACAACCTAATTAGTGGCTATTTTTCATTTAGTTTATAAAATGGGTCATTGCACTTCCACAGCAATTTTCATAAGAACATACTTATATAGACTTATATAGACACCATTTGAATAATTTAGGTATTAGGTATAAAAAGTATGAGTTGATTAATTTTCTCCCTCGAAAATCACGAATTAAGATACGTAAAAGGAAAACTCTAAATACGAATATTCTAATATAATTTTGGGTCATAACTTCAATTTCAATTTCACATATATTATAAGAACACGCCACAAGCCAATATTTAAACTGAAAATAGTGGCTAGATATTTACCAGAATGAGGCCTGTAAGGAGACAGCGATGACACCTTAAATATCCATACTTACATAAAAATAAACACGTTCAAATATTCGTACAAAAAATTACTCTGCCTCAATATTTTTAATTAAATTGTCGCAATGTAACGTGTATACAGGATGATATTTTTCAACTTGCCCCCTGTAGGAATATCGCTTTGAAATTTGGGTCGCGTGGGTTTCCGGAAAAGATCTAGCGGTCTAAAATAGTTTCGAATTTCTACCACTTCCGGTTATACCGGCCTAACTCTGACAGTAGAAGTGGAGGTAAATTTAAAAACTGATTTACGCTATGGGGCAATAGTCACATTTTCGTATGGGGTACCTGCGTATTTTTGCCCCACACGTTTCAAGATTTTTGCCCTCCTAGTATATACTGGTTGGTTTAAATAAAATTTTCTCTTTTGCAGGAACTATAAATCAAAGTCTGTGAGAAAATCGTGCGCAGAGAAAATGCTGCAAATGGCCCGAGTTCAGACAACTGTTGGTTCCTCAATTCGGACAGTTGCTTCTAATTTGAATATTCGTGAGTCTAATTTGCGAAAAAGGTTGTAGTCTGGACGTGGTGCAGTTTCCTTTGGCCACTATACGTCAGTATTTACAGACGAAATGGAACTGATGTTGGTTCAGCACTGTAAAGAGTTGGACAATAAGTTTTATGGGCTAACCTTTCAAACTTTAAGAAGCATTGGGTACGAGTTCGCATTGTTAAATAACGTAAAAACACGTTAAACACAAAACATAGAATTCAACGGTTGGACCGATGTTATTTCAAAACACTAAAAACTTTTTACCCGGCTGAATGTGATCATTGGTTATTCAACGATCCCACAGATTGCGAAAATATTGGGGCGAGCCTATGAACATCTACCATGGACAGGGATATCAAAGGTTTTGAATGCGGAATTTATCCTATAATAAAAATATGTTTACTGATGGAGATTTTCTTCCTTCAACTGTCACCGAGAGAAATGTCAAGAACCAGCAAATAGATGTTAGCGAATGGGACTCAGATCCTTAATCAGCTGTGCCGCTATCCATGTTACACAAAAATGTGGAAAAAAATTAACTCCTTAAAAGCAGTTAACAAATAATCCGGTTGCAAGTACCTCAAGAGCAGCAGTAGAAAATTTATCGGATGAGCTTTATTTATCACCTTCTGCTTCTACAATGAGCCAAAAATAAACAAGCTCCGGAAGAAATTATTCCGCTGCCTAGAAGATCTGAAGATCACAGAAGGAGAAACCGTGTCCAAAAATCGGAGATACTATACAGCAGACCGTTTAAAGAAAACCTTGAGGCAGAACATGCAGGAAAGCTTCGAAATGAAAATTTGCAAGCCAAAAAAAGAAAATTAAGAGAAATATTAGCAACAACAAAAAAAACAATGGCAAAAACCTAAAACAATTTTCTTCTATAAAATAACTCTCTCGTGTTCCGAAAAATATGGCGATTCGCCCATTGAAGATTGGGTTCAATGTCAACAGTGTCAAAACTAGTGGCACGAAAAATGCAAATACAATGAAAACATTGGATCATTTATGTGACATTTGTGAATTAAATAACGTATACAAGAATATTGCCCCGCATAATCGTGACTTTTGCCCCAATAGTGGAACAATATTCCCATTTTGCAATTATCTTTATTGTTACGAGTTTTCTTTTGTGTTGCTTCTTTTTTCAGAAGCAAATATTTATATTTTTATACATAAATGATTGTTTTAACTTGCCAAATAGTAAAGGATTACTTTCGTTCATATTTGTTGCCTCAATAATTATTTAACCCTTAGCTGCGTCCTTTTGTCCCACTCTACTCTACTTATTATATTTTGTGCATATATTGAAAGTATTGCTTGATTTTGTATGTATGTATTTCGCAATATTGTGTAATGGGTAATGAATATTTTCCTTTATAAGGTTAGGGTTATTTTTTACGTATTGCGTTATTGTTAATAAAATAAATAGTAACTAGGAACATACCTTGGATATCTAGTCCGTAAAAATGGTCACTAACACTTTCACACTAATTAAATACGTTTATAAATATAATAAATAAATAAATAAGTAATATATAAATAAAAGCGTTAGTTTCACGTTTCTGGCAATAAATGCACCGGTACCGCAGCGGGTTGAGTAATTTCCTAGGAAAGTCGCGTCTGCCCTGACATGGTTGTTCGCGGGAGGTATGATTCGGCAGAGCCAACCCCGATTCCGCGTGCCCAAGGCCCAAAGTCAAACTACCGGCGTTTACCCGTAGCCCCCCGAGATAAATTTAACATTTCGTTCATGTTCTAAAATTAGCATGGGAAGTCGGCATTTTTTTCGTTGTTTTTATTGACGTTACAGGGTGTGTCGCCTTAGTTTTCTCTCGTGGTGGCACATACATTATCTCACCGGTGATATTAGTAGGTTGTGGCAGCTGCATTTTTATTTTAATTGTTTGTGCAAATAGAAGCGAGGATGTGCGCGTCAAACTACATTATTTTCAGAGGGTCGTTGGCCTGAGATATTTCTAAAATTACGCTGCTGAAAAAAATTGACGTGATTTTTTACCGGGAGGGAGCTATCGAGTAGAGACAGATTTTTAAATATATATATATATATATATATATATATATATATATATATATATATATATATATATATATATATATATATATATATATATATATATATATATATATATATATATATATATATATATATATATATATATATATATATATATATATATATATATATATATATATATATATATATATATATATATATATACATATATTGAAAATGAAACAAGAACTTCAAACAAACATTACATCTTCT
>CAXKVY010014777.1:0-24084 GCA_964058915.1 Tetropium fuscum | reverse complement strand
ATACATGAAGGGATATCACCTTACCTATATTTATAAAGGATCTCTGAGTGACAGAGATGTTTCACATAAAAATTAAAATTGAAATACTTTACCACTTTGTTTGTGCCCTTAAAGAAAATATTACAAATATACGAATTTTATATAGTGGATCGCAGGTGGTCTACAATTTGTAAGGATCTCAGGTTGCATTGAAAATGAGTATATATATATATATATATATATATATATATATATATATATATATATATATATATATATATATATATATATATATATATATATATATATAGAGCTGGCGTATTGATTGGCATCCGTGCTGACTTACGGCAGTTTGATTTCCATTTATATACATGTCGAAAATATTGTATACATTGTACGCACAACTTCGATTCCATCCTGTATAGGCTCGAAGTAACATCATCTAAAAATATCCAGAAATGTAAACACATAATATCGCAATCCTTGAGCTTGGTGTCACATCAACATTCGTGAAATTTCACGTTGGTGCACTATTTTTTGGTGCACTGTGAGTTATCAGAGGATGAATTGTATATATTTTCGTAAATAAAATCTTATACATTTTTGGAGACTCTTACATGAAAAAATAAAGCGAAATTCTGCATATAGCACATTTTGGTACTCTGTACTATATAATGAACAAGGTGATTAAATCAATTAGAAGTAAAGTGATAACTTAGAAATGTTATTACTATGTAGTGGGGGAGACAGCAATATGTTATAATTTCAAATTTCGCTATAAAATTAAAATAAATTTCGCTATTAACATTTTCGTTATAAAATTTCACCAAATAAATTTTTCATAAATTATACAGGTCATAGTATGAAGCTAACCAAGGCGTACTTTTAAAATTCAGTTTAAATTGACTTCAATTAAACTTCAATTAAAATTGACCCGAACAATTCGACCCCAAAATCGTAATCGGGGACTCCAAAAAACCCGGGATAACAATTTCAGATGGATTGGAGCAACTAAGTTTTTGATCGCCATCTTAGATCCGCCATCTTGTAAAATTTGTATCGCTTGCAGTTGACCCTTGTCGGTCCCTACAACATTTTTTCGAGCACCACCAAACTATCTCTAACCTTTGCCAAGTCATAACTCGTTAAAATTGATATAACGGCCATTTTGTTTTCCGCCAATTTCGCCAATTTTTTCCTCTTGAACCCTTGAACCCTTCCTCATGATATCAATGGTGTCCGCCTCACGATATCAATATCATGGGGTTTATGCACACCACGAAAACCCATAGTCCACCATCTTTGGGAATCCGCCATATTGGCTTTAGAGTGACGTCATTTTATTTTCGTATCCCTCTCAGAAAAACATTTCATTATTGATATCCATAAAAAGTGGATCCATAAAAAGTGGTATCCATACGGAAGTGCATAAAAAATAACTAATCCGCCATCTTTGGGAGTCCGCCATATTGGATTTAGGGTGACGTCATTTTATTTTCGTATTCCTCTCAGAAAAACATTTCATTATTGATATCCATAAAAAGTGGATCCATAAAAAGTGGTATCCAGATGGAAGTGCATAAAACATAACTAATCCGCCATCCTTGGGAGTCCGCCATATTGAATTTAGGGTGACGTCATTTTATTTTCGTATTATTCTTAACTAACTTTTTCATTTGATGTCCATATTATGGAAGTGCATAAAAAATTACTACGCCGCCGTCTTTGGAAGTCCGCCATATTGACTTTTTAGTGACGTCATTTAATTTTTGTATTTTTCTCATTAAACGCTTTCATTTGATACCCATGCCACGGAAGTGTATAAAAAATAACTAGTCCGCCATCTCGGGTGGTCCGCCATATTAGATTTATAGTGACGTCATTTTATTTTTGTATTCTGCTCGTAAACACTTTCATTCAATACCAATGTTATGGAAGTGCATAAAAAATAACTAGTCCACCATCTTGGGCGGTCCCCCATATTGGATTTATAATGACATTACTTAGCTAGCTTGTCATCCAAACTATATGTTCATGCAAAATTTCAGCTCAATCGGTTGAGGATAACTACTTTAAAATTCAGTTGCAAGATTTGACCCGAACAAACATACATACATAGCAAGTTAAATAAAAGCTTGTAAAATGACGCCACATATCTAACGATGCATTGTCATCCAAACTAAATGTGCATGCAAAGTTTCAGCTCAATCGGTTGAGAATAACAAATTAAATAAGTCCCAATCTGGCTTACTTTTTTAAAATTTTATATAAAGCTAACCGAAGTTCCTCTTCATTGTATCTAGGTAAACTAGTTATATTTTACTTGATGTTATGTTTTATCAGGATTAAAATAGTAGAAAATTATAGATTTGCTGTTTAATTTAAATAAATAGTAAACCATTATCGGATGCCTCATCGATGCGCTAAATCTAATATATATATATATATATATATATATATATATATATATATATATATATATATATATATATATATATATATATATATATATATATATATATATATATATATATATATATATATATATATATATATATATATATATATATATATATATATATATATATATATATTGTGAAAAGTAATCTTGGGTTTGTAGCATTTCATTACATAGAAATAAGCAACTAGACGAATAAGAAAGAAAACACACTTACCAGTACTATATCTGGACACACATACGGAAATGAATCACTATGCATATGAAAACGAACCACTTAGAAGTTGTACAAGTTCTTTCACCTTTCTTGAGGATCTTCAGAGCAGTATACGATTTATTTCATTGATCATTTATACTTGAATTTAAATTACCAATACACCAACACTTGCAGTGACGTTTTATGACATTAGTTTTTGACGGAACTCATTCTTAGAATACACAAACCTAGTCTACTATTTATATTTGTTCTATTTGAACATATTATATATAAAAGCATTAGGCATACAGTTATCCAGAAGATGTTAAACTTTAAAATGCATAAAATCTTGTTGAACCTATTGAAAAACAACTACTTTTTCCAACTATATGCGGGAAAATATTGAATTATATAGAAATAATTATTTCTATGTAATGAAATGCTACAAACCCAAGATTACTTTTCACAAAATAAATATGAATAGCAAAGAATTTCAAAGCTAATAAATATATCCAGGGTGAAAATTGGATTTTTTTCGAGAATTTTCGAAGAAACAATTAATACATACAACCAACAAATGATTTTAGTTTTGACTAAGCAAGCAATTTCTGTATCACTCCCTCTTTGAATGCTTCAGAACTCTATTGTATATATAATTCAATATTTTCCCGCATATAGTTGGAAAAAGTAGTTGTTTTTCAATAGGTTCAACAAGATTTTATGCATTTTAAAGTTTAACATCTTCTGGATAACTGTATGCCTAATGCTTTTATATATAATATGTTCAAATAGAACAAATATAAATAGTAGACTAGGTTTGTGTATTCTAAAAATGAGTTCCGTCAAAAACTAATGTCATAAAACGTCACTGCAAGTGTTGGTGTATTGGTAATTTAAATTCAAGTATAAATGATCAATGAAATAAATCGTATACTGCTCTGAAGATCCTCAAGAAAGGTGAAAGAACTTGTACAACTTCTAAGTGGTTCGTTTTCATATGCATAGTGATTCATTTCCGTATGTGTGTCCAGATATAGTACTGGTAAGTGTGTTTTCTTTCTTATTCGTCTAGTTGCTTATTTCTATGTAATGAAATGCTACAAACCCAAGATTACTTTTCACAAAATAAATATGAATAGCAAAGAATTTCAAAGCTAATATATATATATATATATATATATATATATATATATATATATATATATATATATATATATATATATATATATATATATATATATATATATATATATATATATATATATATATATATATATATATATATATATATATATTTACAGGATGCCACTTTTATCGCAAATTTAATATATATGTATACAGTATATATAGGTATACCTATATACTAGGATTGCGTCACCTGTAAGCATATTAATCATGTATGCGTAGGACGAATATCATATATCATATATGTAACTTAAATAAACAATAAAGCATTGTCGGATACCACTTTTCACGTAATACGGTATAAATTTACAGGATGCCACTTTCAGCGCAACATAGATGGTTCGCAGAATACTTGTATACTACGATTGCGCCACCTGGAAATATTCACTATGTACTATGGTGTATAAAAACATACCAAATGAGACCAGTTTGGAAACCGCCCAAATTTCAGTTTAAAATATACAGCGATATCTGTTGAGCAATATGGATATTTTTATAATTATGGGTAAAGTGGCATCTGAATATTGGAGGTCACTCTACCGCGGATGTCATTTTTACCGCTAGTTAAACATGTATTATATGGAGCCAAAATAAACAGTTAAAATATAATAAACATACTAAATTATGAAGTAAAATAAAATTGTTGAACAATCTATATTGTCCCAACTCTAGTAACAGTTTACTTACGCACGCATCTCTACAGATTGCAAGAACTATGCTAATCGCCAATCCACGGCGCATCTGATTACGAAAGGTAAATGTGATGAGTGAATACTGTTTAAAATACAAAATTTAACCATTTAGATCATAAATTATAGAAATTAAATGTAAAGAAAATTAATTAAAATACTAGTCTTGATATGATTGGCCAGATCATGTGAAAATAGTGTAATAAGAAGCTAGTATCTAAGGAAGTTCAATTGTTCAAATTCGAATAACTTCCGGAGAATTAAATAATAATGCAAAAAGAATGGAAATAGCCTCCAAAGTAAGGACAGCTCGCTAAATGTGTGTGAAGAAAATTGTAAATTGTAATTGCTAAAAATAAGTTTAAGTAAACAAATCTGTGCTACGGTGTAAGAATCCCAAAGGGAAATATTCTCGAGAGAATTTAAACAACGTATTAAGTGGTTTTTGGGTCGAAAATACGACATTTCAAGTGTGGCGTCTCCAGGCAGAGTCTACAAGGTGTAGAAGAGTACAGCAAACAGCAGATAATACAGTAAATATTTCCACATATAAATAAAAAGTGAATAGAGATGCACAAGATTTACAATTTAATAAGAATTCAACCCAGTATATAAACAAGCTTCGCTTCGAGTATAGCCGATTTCCAGAGTGCGGTGGAATACCGATAGATGGAAGCAGGTGTGCTGAAGAAGTTAGCAGCATAGTGAAAGTGCAACACCATTCCAAGAGAGGGCAGCAGTATCAGACTCCAGCCCAAAAGTAAATAAACAAGTGAAGTGAGATTAATAAATATTGTGTTGGGCTTCGTAAATAAAAAGGATTTAAAAAAAACGTCTTAAGGTAATAACCATTTTCAAACAATTTTAATTTTAAGGATACATTGTTCCAGAGGCTCATGACCATGTAATTAGCTTAAGTTACGTAGGTTTTGGCGTAGGATATTAATAAGTTATTAAAGTTTGAGTTTCTATCTTGCATTATATTTTGCATATGTGTAGAAAAACATACTTCCGCTTTGCAATACAATTTGCAAAATTCATAACTTTCTTCTTTGTGCTTTGCATTTAATTGTCGTTTCGAGAAATTACTTCCTTTTCTATATTAATAAAATCAATCTTATATATGTAACTTCTGCGTTATTATTATTCTCATTTCACAATTTATATTCTATAATTGAGAAGATTGTTAAATTTCAATCCTTCTTATAAAATATATTAGGTTCATTTACCAGTCAAAATAATTTCAACCTTTCAAGAGAAACATAGTGCAAAATATAGAAGCCTAATTGAACCTCCCCTAACGGACCATAGAATACTCATGCTCTACAGTGAACCTTCCTCACAATCAATAAGTGTTTTTAGAACTGGCGCCCTTGCGAACGAAGCAATAGGGAAGAGACAGCGTAAGTATCATGTTACCTTATCAGGTGATTCTTTACTGTGCGATCACTGAAATTATCTCTGTTATCAGATCTATTAGTAATACTTTGTTATATTTTAAATTTTATCATAATTTCTTAATATTACAAATATCATCCAATATATATATATATATATATATATATATATATATATATATATATATATATATATATATATATATATATGTATATATATATATATATATATATATATATATATATATATATATATATATATATATATATATATATATTTATATATATATATACATATTTATATATATATATATATATATATATATATATATATATATATATATATATATATATATATATATATATATATATATAAATTTGTATATATATATATTATATATATATATATATATATATATATATATATATATATATATATATATATATATATATATATATATATATATATATATATATATATATATATATATATATATATATATATATATATATATAAATATGTATATATATATATAAATATATATATATATATATATGTATATATATATATATATATATATATATATATATATATATATATATATATATATATATATATATATATATATATATATATATATATATATATATATATATATATATATATATATATATATATATAAATATATAGGATATATTTTATTAGAAACATATTTTTGCGTTTTAGTTGTTCCTTAGTCTTTAACTACCTTTAACTCTTAGTTCTTTGTTTTTTAGTAGTAGCGCGGGGATGGCAGGGTCTTACCTCGCTTGTGAAATATATGCGAACGTGAGTAAGTCAGTCAGTACTAAGATTACCGAAGGCAGACGGCCGCATAGAAAAAAGACGAAAGACGAAGACGGTATCGGTTGGTTGACTGTGATTGTATACTCTATCCAACGAGAGAATGGACTTGCTTTGCGCATCGGCCACTAAAGAGGAGGGGCTCTGTAACGAGCTACGCGGTCCTTCATTCGAAGAAATAAATTCGTAAGTAGGTGAAATAAATTTTAGAACTGTCTCTTCGTACGACATTTGCGGATTGTCTTCCTTTAATTTCTTATATAAATTTATTATAATTATTTTTTGACGTTGATGCACGACCTAAAATTAAAAACAAAAATAAATCATTGACCACGGTTACTGGTGGTGAATAGTATGCGTATTAAATAAAACATATTTATTATTATATTTTTTTACCTGGCCTCTTTTATTCTTCTTAATTGGCGATAATGGTGGATTTATCTCGTCTCTGGCTGCTGCCATTCTTATAATAGATTTAAAACTTATTTCACAACCGTAAACAACACAACTAAAATAACCGCACTTGCGAGACTACAAATACAAACTGTGAATAGGTAGGCAGTAGTAGGTACTTTATATAATTAGGTACCAGGTAGGTATCGGACCCAGGCGCCGGCCCTGGCTACCTGCTGAGCCAATTAAGACGTTGAGGGCGTTGAACTAATGTTCTAAGGGGCGGAGATCTGACCAAAACAGACGAATTTTCGCTCGAGTGCAAGTCCATTCTCTCGTTGGATACAGTATAGGTACTGATTGTATTGCGTATTGCTAGTTAATTATTAACATTTATATATATACTATATACCTAGATGTGTTGTGTTGTGTAAATATTAATTTAAATGAACTAAGTAACCTATCTATGTTACTTAATATTAGTATTTTTATGTAAAGTACATACAATCACTACGATCACTAATTTTATGATTTTAATTATTTTGGATACAGTTACGAATATCTAGATATTTCTAAGATAATTTTAAGGTAGTATTTAGTAAACATTTTATATTTATAAGCGAGGTAGTAGACCAATCATTACCGTGAGAGATTTTTATCATTATTCACGGTGACGAAATGACGACATTAGGCAACATTGCAAGTATTGAGTATAATATAACTAAAGGCAATTTAAAAGCGGTTAAAGCTTTACATGTTATTGTTTTTGGAGACGAGGGAACACCTAGGAAGGTAAGAATAAATCGCGTAATTATCCCAGTTTTGACAAAGTTAAGCATAGTAGACCCACTGAAATGGTATAAATACGTTGATCAGGTCCAGAGAGCACTTAACGTATCAACGAAGCATAATAACTACACCTTTTGAAGTATTAATGGGAGTAAAAATGGGAAGTAAAGAAGACATCCAGATTAAAGAATTACTAGAACAAGAAGTCAGAAAAGTATTTAATGAAGACAGAGAACAATTGCGTAAAGAGAGTAAGCAACAAATTTTGAAAATACAGGAAGAAAATAAGGAAGGATACAATTTAAGAAGAAAGAAAGCACGAACTTATAATCAAGGTGATCTAGTAGCCATAAAACAAACACAGTTTGGTGTAGGATTAAAGGTAAAAGGAAAATACCTTGGACCATACGAAGTGGTGTCAATCAAACTTAACGAGCGTTATGATGTCATTAGAGTGGGTGCACATGAAGGGCCTTTGCGAACCTCCACGTGCGCGGAATTCATGAAACCATCGGTTGATCATCAGAGTGATGAATCCGAGACGGATTCATAGTAGGATGGCCGAGTTGTAGGAAATATTTTATTAGAAACATATTTTTGCGTTTTAGTTGTTCCTTAGTCTTTAACTACCTTTAAATCTTAGTTCTTTGTTTTTTAGTAGTAGCGCGGGGATGGCATGGTCTTACCTCGCTTGTGAAATATATGCGAACGCGAGTAGGGGAGTAAGTCAGTCAGTACTAAGATTACCGAAGGCAGACGGCCGCATAGAAAAAAGACGAAAGACGAAGACGGTATCGGTTGACTGTGATTGTAGGTACCGATTGTATTCCGTATTGCTAGTTAATTATTAACATTTATATATACTATATACCTAGATGTGTTGTGCATAAGGATTCTGTATTTATTTTATTATGTAGTGGATTGAACATAAGTGTAGTGTAGTTTTAAATAAACACGCCTTACATTTAATCTCGGACTCTCATTCCCTAGACAACGAAATAAAACCCCACACACACACACATCTATTCCAAAAAAATCTATTTAATCGGACTTAAACTAAGAGAGAGATATAGGAGGATAAGTAACAATTAAAAAAATCCATAAAATTTGATATTTCAGAAAATGGCCATTTTGACCAGTTTTGCAGTTCCGGATTACCTGGAGAACCCCAAAATCGGATCCGCTAGGTCGATTTACATAAGAATGTTTTTTTTTTGGTTGTTGTTCGCGAGTGTTATAGGGTGCATTTCATACATCTTAGACATTGCTCATTCTCGGACTGCATTATTCTCGATCACCTCGAGAGATCGGTGCCATATATACGTTATACGCGACCAGTAGTATTTTCAATACTAAAATAGCTAGTGAAAACGCGATGCTGAACTATGACCTCTATAAAGTTAGCACTACCACATGCGAGATGAAAGGTGGTATAATGTGATTAATTTGTCGCTTTTTTGTCGTGATTTTGTCGTGCAAAAAAAAATTTTGTCGCGATATTATTTTTTTTAAAACCAATGGTAGTGCTAACTTGATATTAAGTTAGCACTACCACCTCTGGAAAACGGTCTTCCAATGATCGGACAAATGTCGCATCTGGTGCATAATTTCTCGCTTTTTTGTCGTGATTATGTCTTGCAAAGAAAAATTTTGTATCAAAATTATTTTTTTTAAATCAGTGGTAGTGCCAACTTGATATCAAGTTAGCACTACCACCTCTGGAAAACGGTCTTCCAAGGATCGGATAAATAATGTCACATCTGGTGCATAATTTGTCGCTTTTTTATCGTGATTTTGTTGTGCAAAGAAAATTTTGTCGCGAAATTATTTTTCCATAAATCGATGACAGTGATATCAAGTTGCACTACCAACCATCTTCTTATATTCTGATAAAAATCTCTTCTCGCGCATAATTTGTCGTTTTTTTGTCGTGATTTTGTCGTGTAAAAATTAAATATGTCGCGAAATATTTTTTTGGAAATTCAATGGTAGTGCTAACTTGATATCAAGTTGCACTTCCATTAATCTTGCTACATTCGAACAGAAGTCTCGTCTCGCGCATAGCTTGTCGTTTTTTTGTCGTGATTTCGTCGTGCAAAAAAAACGTCGCGAAATTTTTTTTTTATAAACCTAATGGTAATGCTTACTTAATATCAAGTTATCAGTACCACCTGTTGAAAACGGTCTTCCAATGCTCGGACAAATGTTGCATCTGCTGCATAATTTGTCGCTTTTTCGTCGTGATTTTTTCAGGCGAAAATATAATTTGTCACGAAATTTTTTTATTTAAATAGTAGTGCTGAGTTGTTATCAAGTTGCGCTTCCACTCATCTTGCTATATTCGGAAGATAGTCCCGTCTCGTGCATAATTTGTCGCTTTTTTATCGTGATTTTGTCGTGCGAAAAAAAATTGTCGCGAAATTTAAAAAAAAATCAATGGTAGCGCTAACTTGATATCAAGTTAGCACTATCACACATTGATAAGTGTCTTCTAATGTTCGGAAGAAAATCTCGTATCGCGCATTATTTGTCGCTTGTTTGTCGTGATTACTTACCATAAACTTGACTCTTTCTGGCTAATAAATTTTAAATTTCTATATACTACTACGAAGTGAAACTTTTTTTGGCATGCTATACATATTTATAATGAAATTCTTTACAGTCCACATTAAACTTTTTTTCCACATAAATTGAAGTTTCTCATGTTTTATGATGAATTTAAAATTTCCATAGTTGACCATAAAGTAAAACCATTGATGGGTCACCATACAATGCATATTCTTAAGGCTCTATATAAATCAATTGATAATGGCTGTTTTTTTTATAAAAACTCAATTACATTTATTTCAAACAAATGGTTTCTAATCTGTTCAAAAACAGAATCTTGGTATAAGACAAAATGAGTGGTGGTAAAAAAAACTTCTCGCCGAAAATACTAATTTCATTACACATGAAAAAAATTTGATTTGGAAACTTTGAGAAAACTGTGTTCTGTGTGAGAAAAACTTTTTATCAGAATATAAGAAGATGGTTGGTAATAATTTCGCGACAAAAATGTTTTTTGCACGACAAAATCACGACAAAAAAGCGACAAATTATGCACCAGATGCGACATTTGTCAGATCATTGGATGACCGTTTTCCAGAGGTGGTAGTGCTAACTTAATATCAAGTTAGCACTACCATTGGTTTTAAAAAAAAATAATTTCGCGACAAATTTTTTTTTGCACCACAAAATCACGACAAATAAACGACAAATTATGCGCGGGACAAGACTTTCATCAGAATATCAGAAGATGGTTGGTAGTGCTAACTTGATACCAAATTAGCACTATCATCGATTTAAGGAAAAAACAATTTGCGACAAAATTTTTTTTTGCACGACAAAATCACGACAAAAAAGCGACAAATTATGCACCAGATGCGACATTTGTCCGATCATTGGAAGACCGTTTTCCAGAGGTGGTAGTGCTAACTTAATATCAAGATAGCACTACCATTGGTTTAAAAAAAAAATAATATCGCAACAAATTTTTTTTTTGCACGACAAAATCACGACAAAAAGGCGACAAATTAATCGCATTATGCCACCTTTCATCTCGCATGTGGTAGTGCTAACATTATAAAGGTTGAACTATGCCGACAGGGACGAAAAGACTAAAATGTCCAATTTGTAAAACACCTTATCTAATAATTCACATTGTCATAGTTCCAGCTGATAAGAAAATAACAAAAATCTAAACTTTCACTTGAGTGAAAGTTTTGCTAATATAAGTTATATAGCGAATTGTGTTTGCTCAAGCGGCGATTGCGGAGATATGACAAACCGTTCGCTAGATTAGCTTTATGTATAAACTGAAAGAAACGTCTAAATCAGGAACTATCGATTAGAGATAAATACATTTCTGAAATAAGTTCCACAAGTTTTCGTTCCATTGTGCTGGCCCATCGACGTGATTAATCAGTGTTAGAAGCTTTATTGGTTTACTAAAAATTTAGTAATTAACATAATTTTATAAAACCTTAATTTATACTGAAATAACCAAACGGAAAATCTAAGGAAAATTATAGTTCTAGATAAAATTAGTAAAACAATTTACACTTTTTACTTCAGTTAACTTCAGTTAACTTCAGTCATAAATGCTAGAAATGTGTATTTGCATTAATAAAAATATAAAATCTTGCATTTTAGTCAGGAATCTAACATTCAAAAAGACGCCTCTAAAATGCCGAACACTAAATTTGAGGTGCAAAATTTAAAAAAATATATACAGATATTTTTAAGGATTATATGCCAGATCCGAATTCAAAGGGATATCGCACCCTTTGAATCCGCCAAGATTGCGAAAATGCAAAAAACAAGAAACATAATTTGGAAATTAATATCGCATTATCTTCCGGTTACACTGTATTTCAGAACTTAGCGAGTTCATACCCCATGGTTGGATTCTGAACTTTAAAATAAAATCATGATCTAATAGAGTGGCCAAAAAATAAGACTTGATCTGCAATATAAAATATACGTATATTATTATAAATACCTCTATCATAATTTCGGCTTCTAGATGCTGAAATTTTCACTTACTGCAAGACATTTTCAAGTAAAGTATCGTGAAGCACAAACATATCTTGCTCCAATCAAGGCTGGGGTTCCATAGGACAGTGTACGCGGTCTAAATATTTGCCTGTTATTTTTATGTAAAATTTCCAGCGCCACTAAAAAATTTCATGTATTTTTTTCTACTTTATTTTTATTCAAACAATAAATTTTTTAGTGCGAGATATTATAAAGGGATATCAGAAAGTATCACAACCCAAAATGTATGAAGGGAAGCCATGAATTCGTTTTTTTTAATTGACCTCTTGTATAACTCGCACAATTTAATAACAACCTCACCTAAACTTCCCTACCTTGTAGTCCAATTACTGGAGGTATAATAGATCGATTTAAGTTATGTAGTTCTGAATTTTTGCATTGAGGTAGGTAGTAGGGAGGGCGTTCGAAGATACTTTTTCCCAGGTTTTTGCAATTACCTCGATAAGTACTCCTATTCATTTTATCGTAGAATAAAGGGTTCAAAAGATATTGGGGAAAAATAATATTTGGTTTATTGACCAGGAAGACTTATCTACTACTTTAGAATCTACTGCTAAAATAGTGTTTTGGTAGAAATATTTAGCTAAACATTGAGTGTAAATTTTCGGTAGGATCAATTAGTGGAGGCATTGAAGCGTTTTGGGTCCGTTTTTTTTTACTGTGCACCGAATTGCATGAAATTTTGGAATTAGGCTCATCTTACCCTGAACTTCAAAAGTGAAAATTTCCCGAACTGAGCCGGCACCCTGGGGAGGGTTGCCACCCCTTCTCGGTGGTGTACATTTTTTTTTTCAAAAAAACCTCAGATATTGATAGAAGGCCTCATTTTAAGCAAAAAATGTTCTATAAAGTTTTTCAAAAAACTCAACACTTTTCAAGTTATTGGAAATTGAAAATTCGAAATTTTTTCACGTTTTTTGCAAATATCTCCAAAAATATGCATTTTAACAAAAATTTACAATTATTGTAAATTATGTTACATTATGTTACAATTGTTGTAGATTAAAAAATGGACAAATTGGTTTTTTATAAACTGTGCTAAGTGCAAAATTAAGCAAGATATTGAAGGTCAAAGCCTTTTTTTATTTTGCCTGAAATTTTATCGATGTGTTCAATGCCATCTAGCGGCGAGCAGATATATTTTATGCATTCTATTGAAATAGAATTTTGTAGTGCTTGAAATAAGCTTTAAAATGAGCACTGTTAAAAGTCTTTTGCACCTAAAATGAGTGAGCTGTAATGAAAATAAGGGGAATATCTAATGATTTTTTTAAAAATCGATGGGTTTCATAAGTGCCATTTCCACCAAAATTAAAATTAATCGTATTCCGTCTAGAATTAACTTTAGTATAAAGAGTTTGATGAATTCTTGCAGTTTGACTGTTTTAAAATACGTATTTTTCAAAAAAATGACGATTTTAGAAAAAAAGAATTTTTCGAATTTTTAAAAAAATCACTTTTTTTCATAATATCTCAAAAATGATGAAAGATACGTGAAAAAGTGTGGCAATAAAAAATGTAGGTCTTTTTCTGACAAAAAATTTGTTTTTTTTTATTTCTGCCACACAAAAATTGACGGAGATATGATTGTTTAAAGAGCGCGCGGTAGCGCAATCACAGCCCCCCTCAAGCCCTTTGACCCTTCACCGTTTCGAAATAAAAGGTTTTTCATTATATATTGTAATGAAAAAAGTTGTAGCTCTTTAAATTACCTTTAAAATGCTTTTTTAGAAGTTGTGATAGGATCAAAATTGAAACTGAAATTGAAAATTGAAATTGAATTGAAAAATTGGTCCAAAAACTAATCGTATTTTTTTCTACCTATTAAACTGAAAATTTCGGAGTGTGAATTTTTGGAGCAAAGTGAAAGTACACAGTAATAGCGACCCAAAACTGTTGTCTTATGTATATACATATATACATATTATGGCACATATTTTGGAAACGTAGGCATGAATACATACCAACGTTCATATATGTATATATAACACATTTAACACGTTCAACGCCGCCGTCAACCAGTGGTTGACATCAGTAAACAGGCGCCCAAGGCCGGTGTCAACCACGGGTTGACATCAGTATACAGCGCCCATGGCCGGTGTCAACCCGTGGTTGACATGCGGTAACCTGTTTTACATTTGCTGTTATCAAGACGGCTATTGCCGTACACAAATCAAATTTGTGTCGGCCATTCATGTTCCCATTGTCTTTTATCATGTAAAATGTCCGCATGTCAAATCGATGGCGGCCACTGGCGCCCGCTAGTCAGCTTTTTTTATAAATTATATGAAAATTATGACTATGGAATTTTTACGTATCGTCATGCTTTTATTGTAAAATATTTTAAAATGTATTACTAATTCAATCTGGTACAGTTTCAGACCACTTGTAAGTTTAGGTTTTATTCAATAAATGGTGATTTTTTACTCTATAATTAATTTTTTTTTAAATGTGTAATTCAATGTTTTAATTTAGGGTCGTTTTAAGGGTTGAAAAGATTGAGAATATGATAGTCATTTTCGAGAACGTGGAATAACATTTAATTCCTTTTTATTTCATCAAAAGTAATTTTTTTAAAAAGTTTTTTAATTTTTTGTGATTTTTTCAATTTGGGGATTGTTCGCAAGGGTAGTAAGGTTTTCAAGGGGTTGGAAATGATTTTAATATGAAGTGATTGTGTTAGAAAATACTTTACAATTTCACCCCTTAATATTAGATGCGTTGTCTAGCGATAAAATGGCTCAATGTGAATTTTTCCATTAAGGGGTTGTTTTTACCCCTTAAAAATCATAGGCGCAGTTCGGGTCATTTTCACTTTTGAAGTTAAGGGTAAGATGAGCTTAATTCCAAAATTTCATGCAAATCGGTGCACAATAAAAAAATTCGGAGGTAAGACCCTATTTTACGCTTCAATGCCTCCACTAAATACTTTTCGAGATAATTGTACTAGCTAAAAGCTTCAGATCTCTAGGTTTTGTGATACGAATTACTGGTGTGTTTCAAAACTTAAATATTATCAAATTGTTATACATGGCTCTTGTCAGACCTCACGCTGAATATGACTCCATTACGTGGTGTCCCCATTTCAACACTCATATTAACAACTTTGAGAGGATCCAAAGACGTTTTCTAAAATATCTTAGTTACAGGGCAGATAATACTTATCTACTGTTTTTTGTTCCCTTCGGTTTAAAGTGGACTGTATATTTGGGGTTGTGATTTGATTGTTGTAAAATACAAATAAGATGTTGTTCACCAAAATAACTTATATTTATTCAGAGCAAATACAGAAGATGGCACATACGTGCACCATCGTTGCTAAGTACATACTGATCTCCCAGACGACAGTTACAATTTTGCCGGTAAACTTCTGCCATGCGCAGCTTAGCAATGGCCAGAGCCGTCCTAAGGGATTTCTTCAATTTACCTTAAGTAAAATATCATAAAACTAAACATCTACTGATTGGATTTTCGTAAGAGGAATTACTTTCCAGACATTCATTTCAATCATTAGAAAATCGCCGCATTATACATCAGTTAGTTTTCCTCAGAAAACTAATAACAAATGATATTGATTGTGAAAATATACTCGCTCAACTAAATTTTTTTGTTCCTCGTATATCTGCACGACAATCTGTTACATTTTATCTCCCCACGCCTCGTATCAACGTACTGAAGTTTTCGCCGCAACAAATGTGTCATATTTATTACCAAATAAATTTGATTTGTTCAACTGCAATGTGGCTTTGATAAAAAAAATTAAAATTGTAAATTATTTTTACTTAGTATTTCTGTTTGTTAATTTATATTATCATTTGTCTATAGGAAAATGTGTTTATGTTATTGTGATATTTTCTTGTTTTGTTTTGTTTGTATTCTTGTATGTATTTTACCCATTCAATAATTGGTGTTTACTGTGGAACGGTGTATGATAAATAAATAAATAAATAAATAAATAAATGCAAAAACTAAGACTTTATTGCAGGATATTCATGACACCCCCTACCCTTATGCCAAAATCCAGAAATGCATGATTTAATCGATCTATTTCTATGTATTTTTGAGATCGGTTAACTAGAGTATTGGTCTCTGTAAGAAGTAGGCAGACTAAGATATGAACATTCCTAAGGCTAGACTTAGGCCAGACTTAGGTAGACATGGAACATATTTAGGCTACACATATTTAGGCTAGACATGGAAGGGAGGAGTTATTTAGCTAGACTGGGCTGAGACCCCAGTGTCAAACATCTCCTAAACCTGCTTAAATGGCACCAATGCATGTGCTATTTCAGATTAATCAAACTCTGAAGTTATCCTCAACTGATGTTAATAAACGAGACCTAAACTGATGTTAAGAAACTTCAGACGCGATACAGTCCTGAATTTATCTGTATCTCAGAACTAGAACTGTATCTCGGAAACTAGATGTAGGATCGAGGTAGACCTATAGGAATTTCTTTTTGCAGGACACTTTCATAAAATGTTATGAACATTTAATGATTAATTCTGCAAGCAATTTCAATACACCAGAATTCTGTTAGTACATGGAAATCTTACCAAACAAGGGGTGCTGCCTTGCATCAAATGAGGTCTGATTTTTCTATATGTCATATGCTATCACATACATATATAAATAAATGTATGTGATAGAGTGGTAATGACAAATCCAATTTTTCCACCTCGGAAACCCTCCAGGGTGGCTATTCTTGAGTTCGAGAGAACTTGGACGTTCTCATGAGAAAATATGAGATCACTTCCATTTCTCCTAGTTGCTAAATCGCTATTCTTGAACGTAGCTGGATGGGAACGTGATATGAACTTTTCGTCACGATTGTTGCAACGTTGCCGGTGATACTTTCGAGCTCTAACCAATCAAAATTTATCAGCTGTTTATTATTATTAATGTCCATGGTCCATGGGGTTATAACCTAAATATCTCTCTAATCTATGCTAAAAATGTGCCACTAATCTTAGTATCATGAAAAATGTGTGTATTATTCTGTGAATCGCTGTACATTATTACCAGCCACAGTTATTACCATTATTACTTTTGAGGTTAAAGCGTTGCAAGCTTCACTACTACTTTTTAAGTAAATAATATAATATCGACATCATAAAAGTGAGCTAGTAAAGTACCTACAGAAATGAATATATCTTTTGTGCGCTTGGGTCATGAAAAGTGCGAAGAATTTGCCAAGTTAAAAACTCATGATCACATAGAGGATAGTATTTGCTGAGGGTGCATTCTGCCAACAATATTGAAAACAAAAAAATAATACATAACTGCAACAGAAATGTGTCAGTTCGACACTGATTCTAAAAGAGAAGAGGATGATGTACCTATGCTATTCAGCGGATCTTCAAAAAGTTATAATGTTGCCTAGAATGGAAGAATTCAAGGTTGTCTTGTTTACTCCTAGAATCGTAGTATTCAATGAAAGCTTTGTTCCGGTGGGACCGAAAACGCCTGTCAAACCAATCACACTTCTTTGGCACAAGGGTATCTGGCAGTAAAAAAAGAATAAATAATAATCTCCTTTTATTCTTTCTTTTTAATTAACAGGGATGCCAGAATCATAACTCTTTCGCTAGACAAATGCTCGCATAAGAGCTCCGTCAAGAGTTTTATTGCATATTTTCTAAAAATTGTTTCAAGTCTTTATTGTTGTATACAAATTTAAGGTGCTAAGTATATATTTCTTGTGCAGTAATTGGTCTAATGAATTTTAATTTATAATAGGTATATAATATTCCAGTATATTATAAGTAATATTTTATCTTGTATTATTTTGTATTGTATTATTTTGTATTGTATTATTATATTAAATCCATCTATACTCAATGGTAATTGTTTCATTTCAAGTAAGTACTTATAATTTTCTTAATCAGAATAGCAAATTTTTAATAGATTAATTTTAATAATTTTACATTTCTTAATTGTGTTTTAAACTTAATTTTTTGAATAAGAATATTATAAAACAGAAATACTGCATAATATAGTAAAACGACATAATGGAAACCATATGCATCCTAAAATATATTAATAAAAGAGATGTTAGATAATTTTGCAATACGTATATATATATATATATATATATATATATATATATATATATATATATATATATATATATATATATATATATATATATATATATATATATATATATATATATATATATATATGTATATATATATATATATATATATATATATATATATATATATATATATATATATATATATATATATATATATATATATATATATATATATATATATATATATATATATATATATATATATATATATATATATATATATATATATATATCTGTACCTGAGAAGCATATGGGTGTATGTCCATTATTTCCAGAAATGATGTTTTGATGTATATCGTCATATGGAGGTCTGAACTACAATATGCAGAGCGTATTATGTCCAAAATTTCCTCCCATGCACATTATTTAACATTTTGTTGTATGTAACCAATCACAAAGTTCTAGCAGCAGAATGTGGTATGTAGACATACATCAAAATGCATCTACATGTCTAGCTATACTTTGACGCGATATGGACATACCGCGTTATGCACTAAGCTATAATATTTCTGTTTGACATAACACGTTGTGCAGTTATTTTTACTTAGTGTTTTTATTGTGGAATACTAAAGATAGTTTAATTATTTATTGCAAGATGATACCTTCAAGAGGTCAGCGAATAAGAGATATGTGCTTGAACAAAGCAGGTAAGACTACATCCTACAAATACGATGGTTTATTCTTATTTATTACTTGCTATAAAATATAACCTTACTTTATGTTTCGCAATTTCATTGTTTTCACATTAAAATACATTTATTTGAAATTTAACCAGTAATATTTTTTTTGTAATTATAATTTACCTAAAAGTACAATAAGTAATACAGCAAATTGCATTAATTTCTTATAAATAATGAATGTATATTCAGCATAAATATTATGGGTGTGCGATATAATAATAAAATATCCCAAGACCTTTTTTAAAATATATTTTTAGAGATTAGACTAATTCTTAAATAGAGGTTAAATTACTTAAATTCAATAACAACTTTTATATCGTAGAACATGCGCACATAATGATAGTTATTTACAATCAGTTTTTCAGTAAAAAGGAAACAAATTTGAATGTTATTTGTGTAACAAGTAGGTAAAGTGTAATTTTTTTTTCATATACGAGTAAGAAAGACTACTATTTTTTCCGCGTCTGTCAAAAATTTTTCTTTTTTTCCTTAAGAGTAAGAAGTTCAATTTTTGCTTTTCTGAAGAAAAAAAAACAATATGTAAGAGTAACAGATATAGATATAAAAAATAATTATAAAAAAATTTCTTAGTGTGTTTTTCCATTTTTGCAGAAGGCAGTTCCAACTGTGTATTGAGCACCGATAAAATTTCTGCGCAAAATGATCAAATAATTAATAATCCTAGCAATACAGAGAATATTGATAACTCCGTTCAGGTTTTGTGTGATGATAATATATCTCAAGATGACCTAGAAGTGCTATTCAATGATGGCATTTTAGCGAGGGTAAACAATGATAGTTCTCTAATAATGTCTGAAAATGAGAAAACCGTTTTATGCGAAGTAGCAAGCATTGACAAAATTTCTATCCCAGCAAATTACGCAGGTCCCAGCAACTATGCTCTTCCATGCATGACTGATGATAATAAAGGAAATAGTGAAACTAATTATGGAAATACAATACCCTCGGTGCCACCAATTGTAGAAGAAAATGTAGTTTGTGATATAGAGTTACTGAAAGGCCAAAGACTTAATAATAGAATAGAGGAAAGTTCTACTACAGCAACTGATTTAGAGGAAGATATCAATCTTTTGAAAGAATACAATACGGAGGATGAGAGTACTAATAATGATGAGCGGATCAATCACTCTGACAGCAATTCTCATGCAACTGATAAAGAAGATGAAAAAACGGAAAATTCTGGCAGTGATAAAGAAAAAACGAAGAAGGGCAAGAAACGAATTAGGCGCCCAGAGAAGTGGAAAAGAGAAGTGGCAAAACAAAGACGACTGAGAGGGGAAGAATACATTTCAGCTGCATATAAGTGTACAAAATTAATTAAACAGAGAAGTATGCAGCCCCCATGTAAGTGTAGAATGAAATGTTTCGAAAAAATAAGTGAGGAGAAGAGAAAAGAACTTCACCAATCCTTCTGGTCTAATTTTAAAACATGGGAGCAAAGAAACCAGTATGTTATTTCTTGTATTTCCGTAAAGCCTGCTGAAAGGGAGAGATGTAGAACAGAAGAACGAAAAAAAAAAGATAAAGGAAACGCGTATATATAAATTTCATATTTATGGCCAAGAAATTAGGATTTGCCAGTTAATGTTTCTTAACACATTCTCAGTGTCTGAGAGATATATATCTACCATTCTACAGAACGTAGAAAAGGGCTCAAATATCGTTAAAACATACCAAAGAGGCAAGCACCAACCAAGCAATAAGACTGCCGATATTATTGTGGATTCAGTTAAACGCCATATTGACTCCTTTCCAATTTATCAGTCACATTATTCGCGGGAAAGAACTAGCAGAAAATACCTTGGATCTGAGTTAAATCTAGGAACAATGTATAAATGTTACACTGAGTACTGTCAAGAAAATAACGAAACGGTTGCATCAGAATGGATTTATCGTAAAATTTTTAGAGAAGAATTTAATTTAAGTTTCCACTCCCCCTCCAACGATACTTGCGATGTTTGCGATAAGTTTAGTGTTTCTCTGAAGTCATCAACTGACGAAGAGAAACAAAATTTGGAAAAGGAGAAATCCCTTCATCTAGAGGATGCAACTTACAGATATAGACTGAAAAATGAAGACAAAATCAGAGCCAAGGAAAGCTGTGATAATACTGAATTGGTTATTATGTTTGATATGCAGAAGTGCCTCCCTACACCAAGTTTGAAAAATTCTCAATCTTTTTATTTGCGCAAGTTGTGGGTACTTAATGAAACATTTTTTAATAGCACCAATGACAGTTCCTTTTGCATTATGTGGAATGAGTCACACGGAGCACGAGGAGGGAATGAGGTAGGTTCATGCATGTACAAATGGGCACAGCGTGAAGTAACACCCCAAATAAACACATTAACATTTTGGTCTGATAATTGTCCGGGGCAAAATCGGAACTTAAATATAATATGCTGCTATTTTTTCATAATGTCTCAGTATCCAGATCTTGATATTATTGACCACAAATTCCTTCTGAGAGGTCACACCCATCTAGAAGTTGATATTGTGCACTCAGTCATAGAAAGAAAAAAGAAAGCTCTTAAGGACATTGAAATTTGCCTACCTCATGACTGGGAACTATTTATGAAGACGGTAACAATGAAAAAAAGGCCCCTTAATGTAATTCATATGGACATCAACGACTTTTTAGATTTTAGTGTGTTATATCGTGGAACAAAGAGTCCATTAGTTAGCCGAAAATTAAATTCTGACAATGAACCCTTCTTAATATCTCAAGTAGTGTGGCTAAGAATTGAAAAGTCACAACCCGGAATACTACAATATAAGACATCTTTTAAGGAAAGTGAATTTAAAATTATTAATTTACGGCGAAACAAGAGAGTAAATTTCACACTACCAGATTCTCTACCAGTAGTTCGTGAAACACCAATTCGGCTTAATAAAAAAAAATACCTACACCTTCAAACACTGTTGCAGTGGATACCAAAAGAATGCCATCCTTTTTACATAAACTTACCTTACAATGACTCCGCAAATGATTTTCCCGAAGAAGATCTCAGTGATTAATTTAATTTTTTTTGTAAATTTTGTTAACCCCTTGTTTCTTTTTTCAAATTTTTGAATAAAAAGTTCACTATAAGTATTTTATTGTATTACCACCTATAATTTTAGGACATAAATCCACAGAAAATTTTAGATATGTGAATTGCATAATGAGGTATGTCCATTATTACATAAATTTCTTATTCTAATAAGCATTTTCTTTTAAATAATCTAAAACTGTATATAGTTTAACTTATTATTAAACACTATATGTATATCTACCATTTTATAATCGGTATTGATATACCAAGTGCTGTAATACTCTAAATAGCGAACTATGCTGGAAGTCAGTTCACTAATTCAGCATTTTCCACAACAACCGGTTTAGGACATGCTTCTCAGGTACAGATATATATATATATATATATATATATATATATATATATATATATATATATATATATATATATATATATATATATATATATATATATATATATATATATATATATATATATATATATATATATATATATATATATATATATATATATATATATATATATATATATATATATATATATATATATATATATATATATATATATATATATATATATATATATATATATATATATATATATATATATATATATATATATATATATATATATATATATATATATATATATATATATATATATATATATATATATATATATATATATATATATATATATATATATATTATACATCATAATCAACATATCAAATATTATACAAGAAAATATTTATAAGTAAATGGTCTTGCTAGGTCTTTTGAAACTCGGAAGTATTTGACAAATTTTACATCGGATAATGTAAATGGGTCTCTCATTTGAAGCAATTGACGTTCTCCATCTGCTTGTTCTTCAGCATCGTGCAAGTCACCCAATACCACAACCGCTTCCAACATTTCATCAAGATCCATGACCGTAAAACTGGCCTATCAATTATAATAATGTCAAATATTAATAAATATATTATAAATATTATTACATACCTGTAAATTGAAAAATCTATTTATATAATTCTTACAATTTAGCTATAATTTCTCTCAAGATGACATTAATTTTTAATCACTACATTCTATAAGTTGGGTTAGAAACTCAATTTTCTCAGGAGAACTTTATACTTCTCCTATAAAATACCATGAGAATCAGGTTCTCTTACAAATCAGTGAAGTGAATGCTTCGTGGTTTTCAAGAATAGCAAATGTTTGGTTACGAGAGAACTCCGCCTACTTCTCATGAGATAATCTACTCCCCGGATTTCAAGAATAGGTACCCTGATCATTGTGAAACATTTGAAAAATCATTAAATTTTCAGACTTGTTACAGTTTTTCTCAATTTTTAATACCAAGAATATGTGTTACGGCAAAAGTCACTATGTACACTTTTTAAGTACACTAAATTTGCAACAAAATAAATACCAATTGGTCTCGATATACCACATAGTTTATAAGATACAGCTGTGCAAAGATTTGCAAAATTAAAAAAAAATAATTTTTAGTTTTTTCCTCAATGTTGATCACTAAGAATCTATTTTACGGCAAAAGTTATCATACATTATTAGAGTACACTAAATTTACAACGAAACGCGACCAATTTGGACTATGTAGATTTTTCTAAATCGCTTAAATATGAATTATTTATCAACAAACGGACCAAAGAATATTCTCTTCAAAATGCGGGAGAGGAAAAAACCTATATATCACCTACT